>CAUYQG010030888.1:95-41427 GCA_963574415.1 Tarsius wallacei | reverse complement strand
AACATGAGTCTTGCTGGGCTCAGTGGCTCAGTGTAATCCCGCGCCTTGGGAGTCTGAGGTGAGTGGATTGCCTGAGCCCGTGGGTTCGAGACCTGCCTGGGCAACTTGGCGAGACCTCATCTCTACAATAAATCAAAAAATTAGCACACGCCTGTAGCTCCAGCTACTTGGAAGGCTGAGGCGGAAGGATCACCGGAGTCCAGCAGGTCGAGGCTGCAGCAGCCGGGAGCGGCCTCTGCACTCCAGTCTGGGTGACGGAGTGAGACTCCAACTCAAAACAAAAAACAAAAAAAACAAAAAAAACAACATGAGTCTTGCTCACTTTTAAGGTGCTTTCTGACTAGAAGAAGAGAGAAGATCCTGCTGTGGTTTGAATATGTCGCCCAAAGTGTATGTGTCAGAAACTTAATCCCCAGTGCAACAGTGTTGAGAGGTGGGAACTTCAAGAGGCGATCAGGCCATAAGAACTCTGCCTTCACGAATGGGTTAATGCAGATCGCTAAAGGGCTTGAGCCTGGAGTTGAATCTTTTGCTTCCTCTAGCCTTCTCTTTGCCTTTCTGCTGTGAAATGATGCAGTGACAAGGCCCTTGCCAGATGCCAACCCCTCAGTCTTGGACTTATAGCTTCTAGAACTGTGAGCCAATAAATTTTTGTTTATTATAAATCACCTAGTCTCAGTTATTCTGTTAGAGTGGCACAAAATGTACTGTGACGGAAAATTGGTACCGAAAAGTGGGGCCGTTGCTATAACAAACCCCTGAAGATGTGGAAGATGTTGTAACGAGGCAATGAATAGAGGCTGAAGAAGTCTAGACTGACTGAGCATGATGGCTCATGCTTGTAATCCCGGTGCTTTGGGAGGCTAAGGCAGGAGGATAGCTTGAGGCCAGGAGTTTGAGACCAGCCTAGGCAACACAGCAAGATCCTATCTCTAAAAAAAAAAGTCATTAAAAAAGGAAGCCTAGATTTCCACAGATGGAGCTTTAAGGGCAATTCTGGTGAGGACTGAGAAGAAGAGAGTTGTAAGGAGAGCCTAAATCTTCTTAGGGATTACCTAGGTGGTTGTGCTCAGAATACTGGTAGAAATATGGACAGTAAAGGCCATTCTGATGAGATCTCAGAAGGAAACGAAGAGCAAGATATTGGAAACTGGAGTTAAGGCTGTCTTTGCTAGTCAATAAATAAAACTTGGCAGAATTGTGTCAGTGTCTGAAGACTTTGTGGAAGGCAGGACTTAAGAGTGATGAGCTGGGACATCTGACAGGAGAAATATCTAAGCAGCAAAGCACACAAGGTGCTGCTGGGCTTCTTTAGGCTGCTTACAGTAAAATGAGAGAAGGGAGAAATGATTTGAAGACAGATTAATAATCGAAAGGGAAGCAGAATGGAAAGATTTGGAAGACAATCAACCTGGTCAGGTAAAGAGTCAAAAGACATGTTTTGGTGAGAACATTAAGGGTGTGGTCAAGCAACTGTTTTCTTTTCTTCTTTTTTTGAGTTGGAGTCTCACCCTGTTGCCCAGCCTGGAGTGCAGTGGCCACTGCAGCCTGGACCTGCTGGGCTCAGGTGATCCTTCTGCCTCAGTCTTTCAAGTAACTGGAACTACAGGTGCCACCACACCCTGGCTATTTTTTAATGTATTTATTGTAGAGATGAGGATGCACCAAGTTGCCCATGCTGATCTCGAACTCCTGAGTTCAGGCAACCCTCTTACCTACACCTCCCAAAGTGCTGGGATTGCAGGCATGAGCCACCGTGCCCGGATGCAACTGTTTTCTAAAGAGATAATTTGGAGAGAAGGAAGCCAGATTCTATTCACCAATACAGTGGGGAATGACTCTGACAGCATGTCAGAGATCTTCAAAGCACTCTAGGACCTAGAGGGCAAGGTTTCCAGAGAGGTGCCCATGAGACCTCAACCTTCGTCTTGGGACTCTGCTTCCTGCGTTCCAGTGCAGTGCCCCTCAGCTGCCCCAGCTATGGCACAGGCAGGCCCAGATGTGGCTCAAACTGGTCCTCCAAAACGTACAAGCTATAAATTTTGGTACAAATGGTGCTAATTCTGCAGGTGTATAGAATGCAAGAGCCATGGGACCATGGCAGTCTTCCTCGAGATTTCAAAGTGAAACAGGATATTGAGCACAGGAAAATGTGACCTCTGTTTTGTCCTACAAGAAGCAGGAAGTGAGCCACTAAAGATTTTTGAAAACACCTCCAGGGCATTTATGGTTGGAGTCAGCAGAGCAAAGCAGGTCTTCCACCTTCTTGATCACCTGATGATTGCAAATGAAACCCAAGCTCATCACCCAAGAACAGATGCCCAAATGAAGACAAATGCATGGCCCTTACAACACTCACCCCCTCACAACTATCTCCCTAAAGGCAGAGTAGGTAAAAGACAGTCAACAAGACCCTCTGAGGGCAGCTCTCATTCTGAGTGTCCACATTTCCCTCACTTGGAGTATGTACTCATTTTCCTCGAGATAGTTCTTCTCTTGATACCACAGCCCCCACTCCGCTTTCCCTTTAAATGTGTATGTT
The DNA here is from genome assembly GCA_963574415.1 of Tarsius wallacei. Classification (NCBI taxonomy): domain Eukaryota; kingdom Metazoa; phylum Chordata; class Mammalia; order Primates; family Tarsiidae; genus Tarsius; species Tarsius wallacei. Next base: position 38,885 of record CAUYQG010030888.1, on the reverse strand, counting down.
TTCACCTCAGTAAACTCTTTACTTTGCTCACCAGCCTGGTACTTGCTCTGGAATTATTTCTTGTGGCGAAGTCAAAAGCCCAGGAAAGAGTTGAAATATCGCTCTCTCCTTTAAAAAGAACTTCTCTTTGGCAACAAAAGGATATTGCAGACAACCTGAGAGCCTAGGCAGAGACTTGTTATGGGGTGGGAACACCACAAAAAAGCCCTATAGGGCAATGCTCAGTGGAGCCTTAGGTGCAAGACCACTGCGTTGACTCTCAACTAGGGCTATATCATGGGGTAGGCAGCTCCTGAGACTCCAGAACTGTAAGGCCACCAGTGTGCAGCTCCAGCCTGGAGGGCTCTGTCCTCATGAATAGATTAATGCCATTATTATGGGAGTAGGTAGGTTATTGCAGGAGTGGGTTCCTGATAAAAGGATGAATTTGGCCCCCTTCCCTTCTCTTTCTCTCCTCTCTCCTCCCTCCCTCTCTCTCTCTCTCTCTCTCTCTCTTTCACATGTGCAAGTTTGTTTTTTTTCGCTCTTCTACCTTCTGACCTGGGATGATGCAGCATGAAGACCCTGGTCAGATGTAGACTGTAGACTCCTTGATCATGAACTTGGCACTCTCCAGAACAGTAAGAAGGAAGCCATTGTTCTTTTTTTTTTTTTTTTTAAGTTTGAGTCTCACTGTGTCGCCTAGGCTGGAGTGCAGTGGCATACTCCCAGTCACCGCAGCCTTGACCTGCTGGGCTCAGGTGATCCTTCCACCTCAGCCTTCCAAGTAGCTGGAACTACAGGGGAACGCTACCACACCCAGCTAACTTTTTGATTTATTGCAGAGATAAGGTCTCACTATGTTGCCCAAGGTGGTCTCAAATCCGTGGGCTCAGGCAATCCTCTCGCCTCGGCCTCCCATAGTGCTGGGATTATATGCTTGAGCCACTGCCCCCAGCCACAACTGTTCTCTCTTTAGAAAAAAAAACTTGAGCTGGCTCGGTGGCTCAGCCTGTAATCCCGCGCTTTGGGAGGCTGAGGTGAGTGGATTGCCTGAGCCCACGGGTTTGAGACCTGCCCGGGCAACTTGGCGAGACCTCATCTCACAATAAATCAAAAAATTAGCCGGGTGTGGTAGCGCACACCTGTAGTTCTGGTTACTTGGAAGGCTGAGGTGGAAGGATCGCCGGAGCCCAGCAGGTCGAGGCTGTGGTGGCCGGGAGCGACCACTGCACTTGACAGAGTGAGACTCCAACTCAAAAAAACCCCCCAAAAACCAAAAAAACAAAAAAGAAAACTTGGCCTTTATAAGTTACTGAGTCTCTGGTATTCTGTTATAGCAGCACCCAACGGACTAAGATCATTGTTAACATTGCAAAAGTGTGAAATGCTGTGAAAGTGAGAGCCATTAAAACAACAACAACTGAGTTTTGAGAAAGGGGGTTGGCTCTCAGAAGGGTAAGAATAGAAATCAGGACAGAATTTGAACATTCTGAGATCTCAGAGATGGGGAAATTATCTTGAGTAATTTGGAAAGTTGGAAAGCAACATTTTTTAGGTTCGAGACCTGATTTGTATGTGTTTGTGTGTGTACACCCACTCTCAAAAAGAAAGGCCAAGTTTTTTTTTTAAAGAGAGAAAGAAACTTTTTCAACACCTCCTTATAACCTCATTCCACCAGCTTCATGAATTCATTAGCATATCAGGCATGGCACCTTTGTTTCAGCAACCCCAGCTCTCAGGATAACTGGGGGAATTTTGAGAGGCCAGCTTTTCCTGTCAGAGAAAGAAAGAGCCAAGTGGAGATTTCCAGGTCGGAGCAGAGGTGGGCGCCTCTGCCTTTGAGAGTGAACTGGGATCCTACCTCCTGATACCAGAAGGAATCTGGCCTAGGGGCTATTTACGTGGATGCTGATTTATCTATGAGTTTCTAAGGTATAGCAGTTTTCTTAAATAATGACTAAGAAAAAGTAAGGAAGACTTCAGCCAGATTCAGAATCTTTTCACTTAGAAGGTGAAAAGGTCTAGTCTTTGGGTGCCCAAACTTAAAGTTAAACCATGTTGATGGACTTTAAAAATGTATACATACTTTTTGGGGGGGTTTATTTAGTAGAGTATTTGGAACACTATCTAGCCTTGTCTTCATGACTTAGAGTGCCTACCATAGCATTCTGTTGCCCTTATAATCCTGTGTATAGGGTGCCTTGACACCATATGAAGTGGGCTCAGACTGCTATGAATTTTGAATTTTGTATCATTTTATTAAAACACAAAACAAAACAATAGACTTTTGGATTCAGCTTCAGCATTTACAGAGCTTGGAAATGGTCACTTCTGTCCTCACAACAAGAAAAAGCTGGACAAATGGACAATCAATGACTTTTCTTGGACTCATCAGAGAATTGAGGTGGCAGGGCAGATCACCACCCTGAAGTATAGAGAAACAGGCAGATGCAGACAAATACAGCCGAGATAAGCTTACCTGGAGCAGATGATCATCTGATGGATTGCTGGAAGTCAAGTGTGGGCCCTCATGAGAGTCAGAAGCTTGTAGGGACCACAGCTTTAAGGGTGGCCACACTCTTGTGGGTTTTTGTCTCCAGGAACTCCAGCAGTTCTCCCAGTGAGCGACAAGAAAGAGCCCCTGTGGCTCTGGCAGAGGGACAGGAAAAGCAACTGGTTTAAAATACAACAGAGTGCTCTCCACTCTTCAGTGGAGAAAACTTTATAAAAGCCTTAATTCACTTGGGGAAAGGGTATTTATCCAGCTCCCTTTAGTTTTCCTGACTCACCTAAAGGGATAAAGAAGCCAAGAAACTGTTGTGAAGGCCACAGTCCAGAACACTGTCTCGCTAAAAGACTAAAAGTAAATCATAAGACTATATAACACTTTCCCTCCTCCCACTTTACTCCCCCCCGACCCCCATCAGCAGATCTCCAGTATAATCACAGTGGATTACAGCTGAAAAAGCCACAAGGTGCCACCTCTATTAAAGGAGTTCTTATAGCAGCCCAAACACAATGGAGGAGACAAAAACAAGGACACCAGACAAATGTGAAGCCTCTGGCTCCTATAGTTACAGCAAAACCTTAAACATAGCCCAACTCGTAACCAGGTTAGCATAAAACCTCACACTAAAGACTGTCTAACTCAGTTCCTATAACCCTGTGTATTGTGGCTGACTTTCAGCAAAAAATTATAAGGCATGCTAAAAGGCAATAAAAAACACTGCCTAAAAAGAAAGTAAGCATCCGAACAAGAACCAGACTCAGATATGACACAGATTTTGCATTTATAAGATAGGGAATTTAAAACTCCTATTGAAAAAAGTATACAACCTGGTAGAAGAGATGAATGATGAGGGCCGAGAGTTGAAAACTCTAAGAAAGCATAAAAAAGAAATGTTAGAAATCAGAAACGTTGCAACAGAAATGAAGAATGCCTTCAATAGGCTTATTAGTTGACTGAATTGGCTGAGAAAAGAGTCAGTGAACTTAAACATATGTCAACAGAAATTTGTCAAACTGAAATGCAAAGAAAAAAACAAAACAAAACAAAACAGAAATCCAAGAATTGTGGGATAATTTAAAGAAAAAGAAAATGGAGAGGGAGAAATATTTGAAGTAACAATGGCAAAAATTGTTCAAAACCCAGATCCAGGGAGCTCAGAGAACATCAAGCAGGATAAGCAACAAAAATATCTACACTTTAAAAAATTGTGTTCAGGCCAGGTATGGTGGCTCATGCCTATAATCCAGCACTTTGGGAGGCTGAGGTAAGAGGACTGCCTGAGCCCACAGGTTCGAGATCAGCCTGGGCAACTTAGCAAGACCTCATCTCTACAATAAAAAAAAAAAAAGAAAATTGTATTCAAGTTGCAGAACACCAAAAACAAAGAGAAAAATCCTAAAAGAAGTTGGAGGGAAAATCCACTTTACTTATAGAAGAACAGGAGTAATAACCCACAGAATTTCTTGTCAAAAACTATGCACGCAAGAAGAGAGTGTAATAAAATATTTAAAATGTCATGGAAAAATACCCACCAACTTAGGGTTCTATATCCAGTGAAATTATCCTCTAAAAGTGAAGAAGAAACAAAGAATTTTTCAGACAAACAAAAACAGGAAATTCAGCAGCAGCAGATCAGCCCCGCAAGAAATGTTAAAAAAAAAAAAAGTCCTTCAGGGAGAAAGTAAATGATATAAGATCAGATCTACATAAAGAAAGAAAGAAAGAGCATTGGAGAAGAAATTGATGGAGATAAAATAAAATTTTACTTATTCTTAACTGATCTATAGAAAACTGTTTAAAGTAGTAATAGTATCAGTGTATTGGGAAATTATAGCATATAGATAAGTAAAATGAATGACATCAAAGTCATAAGGGATAGGAGAAGGAACTGGAAATTCTCTGTCAAAGGGTACCTGCACTATGTGTGAATTAGTATAATGTAATTTGAAGACAGACTTAAATTAATTGTAATTGCATATTGCAAACTCTAGGGTAACTACAAAAAGAAATTTTTAAAACAGTATAATTGATACATTAACAGAGGAAATAAAATGAGATAATATAAAATGCTCAACTGAATAATGCTCATAGAAGGCAGGAAAAGAGAGAAGAAAGAAAAAAAAACCCAAGAACAAGTGCAATGGATAGAAAGCAGTAACAAACGTGGAAGAGTTAATTCAGCTATATCAATAATCGCTTTAAATATGAATGGTCTAAATATACAAATTAAAAGACAGAGATTGTCAGTGTGGATAAAGAACAAAACAAGACCCAACTAAACATTGTTTATAAGAAACCCATCTTAAATATCATGACTCAGATAAATTAAAAGTAAAGAGATGGAGTAAGACACATCGTGCTAACACTAATAAAAGAAAGTCGGAGTAGCTACGTGAACTTTAGGCAAAACTGACTTTAGAACATGAAAATTATCAGGAGTAAAGAGGGCAACTTCACGTTGATAAAAGGGTCAGTGATCCAACAGGATGTAACAATCCTTAATGTGTATGCACCTAACCACAGAACATCAAAATATGTAATACAAAACCAACAGAACGGCAGGGAGAATTAGACAAATGCACTCATTTAATTGGAGACTTCAACATCTTTCTTTCAGTAATTGATAGATCACGCAGGGAGAAAATCAGTAAAGATATAGTTGAACTGAATACCAATCAATTTGATTTAGTTGATATTTATGGAATACTCATTACAGCAACAGCAGAGTACACAGTCTTCTCAAATTCACACTGAACATTTACCAAGACAGACCGTGTTCTTAGTCATAAGACACGTTAACACACTTCATGGAATATAAATCTGAAAACATATCCTAAGATGCTTTAACATGCTTAACAGAAATCATACAACATATGATCTCAGACTATAATGGAGTTAAACTAAAAATGACAGAAAGGTAGCTGAAAATTCTACAAATATTGAGAGATTTGTTTACCTTTTTTCTTTTATTACCTTTATCATTTGGGGAAAATATTTGAAGATTTAATAACACACCTCTAAATAAAACATAGACCAAAGGAAAATTCTCAAGAGAAATTTTAAAATATTTAAATTGGATCAAAATAAAAATACAACTCATCAAAACCTGTGAGATGTAGTGAAAATAGAACTTAGAGGATCATCTATAGCATTAAACACATGTGCTATGAAAGTAGAAATATCTAAAATCAATAATCTAAGTTTTCATTTTGAAAAACTAGAGTAACAAAAATAACTTAAATCTAAAGAAGGCAACAGAAAATAATAATACGAATTATAGAAGAAATTAATGAACGTGAAAACAGGATAATAATGGAGAAAATTAGCAAAACCAAAGACTAGTTCCTTAAAAAGATCAATGAAATTGATAAACCTTTAGCTAGGTTAATCAAGAAAAAAAGAGGGAAGACACAAATTATTAATATCAGAAATGAAAGGAGGTCATCACTACTGATTACGTGGGCACTAAAAGAATAATAAAGGAATACTGTGAACAACTCTATGCCCATAAATTTGATAATTTCAATGAAATGGACCAGATTCTTGAAAGACATACACTATTAAAACTCATTCACACCCAAGTAGATAGTCTAAATAGGCTGATATCCACCAAATAAATTGAATCAATAATTAATAATCTTCCAAGAAAGAAAACCTCAGATAATTTCACTGGTAAATTCTACCAAACATTTAAGGAAAGCATAATACCATTTCCCTACAGTCTCCTTCAGAAAATAGAAACAGAAGGAACACTCATTCTATGAGGCCAGCTTTACGCTAAAACCAAAACCAGAAAATACACTACAAAAAAGGAAAACTAAAGACTATTATCTTTCGTGTACATTAATTTAAAAATTCTTAACAAAATATTAGCAAATCAAATTCAACAATGTAAAAAAAGAATTATACAACATGACCAAATGGGATTTATTTCAGATATACAAGTCTGGTTCAACATTCAAAAATCAATCAATGTGGCCTGGTATAGTGGCTCACACCTGTAATCCCCACACTTTGGGAGATGGAGGCAAGATAATCGCTTGAGCCCAGGAGTTCAAGAACAGCCTGGGCAACATAGTCAGACTTTGTCTGTACCCCCAAAGAACCCCCAAAATTAGCTGGGTGTGGGCATGGTGGCATTTGCTCATAGTCCCAGCTACTTGGGAAGCTAAGGTGGAAGGATTGCCTGAGCTCAGGAGGTCGAGGCTGAGGAAAACCCATGATTATGTCACTGTACTCTAGCCTGGGCAACACAGTGCAACTTCGGCTAAAAATAAAAAATAAATCAAACAATGTAATTCACTACATCAACAGGATAAAGAAGAAAAATTATACAATTGCATCAATTGATTCAAAAAATTTTTTTGATAAAATCCACTATAAAAACTTGCTAACTAGAAATAGAGGGAACTTCCTAATCTTATTAAAGACAACTAAAAAGAAATGAGCTATCGCCGGGCTCGGTGGCTCAGGCTGTAATCCCAGCGCTTTGGGAGGCCAAGGTGAGTGAATTGCCTGAGACCACGGGTTCGAGACTAGCCCGGACAACTTGGTGAGACCTTATCTTTACAATCTTTACAATTAAAAATTAGCTGGGCATGGTAGCGTGAGCCTGTAGTTCCAGCTACTTGGAAGGCTGAGGCGGAAGGATCGCCGGAGTCCAGCAGGTCGAGGCTGCAGTGGCAGGGAGCGGCCACTGCACTCCAGTCTGGGTGACAGAGTGAGACTCCAACTCAAAAAAAAAAAAGAAAAAAAGGAATGAGCTATCAAGTCATGAAAAGACATGAAGGAAACTTACATGCATATAGCTAAGTGAGAGAAACCAGTATGAAAAGGCTGCTTAATGTATGATTCCAAGTATATGGCATGCCGGAAAAGTCTAAACTATAGAGATGGTAAAAAGATCAGTGGTTTCCAGGGGTTTGAGTAGAAAGGAGTGGGGTGAATAGGTGAAGCACAAGTTTTTTTTTAGGGTAGTGGAACCAAGCTGTATGATACGGTAATCGTAGATACATGACATTATGCATCGGTCAAACCCCACAAAACTTTGCAGCATGAACAGTGAACATCAGTGTATGCAAACTTAAAAAAATCACTTAGGAGGTCAGACATCCCAGGATGTGATAAAAGAATCTAACAGCATTACAAATTTGTGAAACAACCTCACTGAAGGGAATGGGAGTAAGAGGCGCTGGCCCAAGTAACTCTGGAAACGAATAGACTTTAAGTAAGATCAAAAGCAAAGGAACCTGCCCATAAGTGCTGTACTATAGTTGAGAAAGTTGTGTCCCAAGGAGGCATGGGTTAACCAATTCTGACACTACTACACAATGTACAGGAATTGAACCATTTAGTAAATGAATGGTGATGGTGAAAGCCAGGCTTATCCCTGTTGAAATGGGAGTTTATAGACAAGTGAGGGCTGGGGCTGGAATAATCTATGTGGTAATGTTTGAGTTGGAGATGTTTGTTGGAGATGTTTGTATGGACTCCGGTTTAGGTTAATGCAGATACAGATCATTACATCTAGCAATCTTTACAGATATCTGTATGTACCTTGGCTAGTAGGGACACACGTATTTCCTTGCATTGTCCAACAACACCCCAGTAGCAATGAGCATACTCAACACCCAGATCTTGGTTTCTAATACCACTCTCCAACAAAAGGAGAAATGGAGAGCTGTGTAGTGCCAGAAAGTAAGAAAGAACTTAAACAAAACAAAAAGAAACACTCAGGCCAGGCATGGTGGCTCATGCCTATAATCCCAGCACTTTGGAAGCCTGAGATGAGAGGATTGCCTGAGTCCACGAGTTCGAGACTAGCCTGGACAACTTGGCAAGACCTCATCGCTACAATAAATCAAAAAATTAGCCAGGCAGGGTGGTGCCTGTAGTTCCAGCTACTTGGAAGGCTGAGGCGGAGGATCGCCTGAGCCCAGCAAGTCAAGGCTACAGTGGCTGTGAGCCTTGAGATTCCAACTCAAAAAAAATCCCAAGCAAACAACAAAAAAACCTCCACATCGATGGACATCTGTCAAAAGGACGAAATCAACCGAAAGATCTCTCAATGACCAAAACTGGAAGAATTCGATCAACAAAATAAGTAAGATGGAATTGGATTATAACCCAAAGTATAAAGTGAATATCCATGAGTCTATACTATTATAAGTAAATGATTAAGTGAATAAATAAATAGAGAAGAGAGAACTCTCACATGCAGGAAAATTCCAAATAATTTCTGTGGATGCTCTGCCTTCAAGGATAGAGGAAAACTCCTCCCTCCTTAAACGTGGGCTGTGCATGGTGACTTCCTTCCAGAGAACAGTATGGAAAGAAGGAGCTTAAAGAGGCACGGCTATTAAATGTGTGTGACATCCTAGAGCAGAAAAAGGATATTCAGTAAAAACTAAGGAAATCTGAATAAAGTATGAATTTCAGTTCATTATATATATATAACTATATGCATATATATAGTTCTATAGGATGGGCTCGGTGGCTCAGCCTGTAATCCCGTGCTTTGGGAGGCTGAGGTGAGTGAACTGCCTGAGTCCGCGGGTTCGAGACCCGCCTAGGCAACTTGGCGAGAACTCATCTCTACAATAAATCAAAAAAATTAGCTGGGCATGGTAGCATGTGCCTGTCGTTCTGGCTACTTGGAAGGCTGAGGCGGAAGGATCGCTGGAGCCCAGCAAGTCGAGGCTGCAGTGGCCAGGAGTGGCCACTGCACTCCATTCTGGGTGACAGAGTGAGACTCCAACTCAAAAAAAAAAAATAGTTCTATAACTAGATATATAGCTATGCATGTATATATACATAGTTATGTGTATATATATATATATATATCTCCATATAGTTACATATAGAGAGTTATAGCTACATATGCATAGTTTTATACACACACATATATATGTATATAGTTATCAGGTAATTTTTGTTTCAGACTGCTATCTGGGTACCTCAGACAGCCCCTCCCCCTTTGTAATTGATCTGCTTACTTAGAAGTCAAATTTATTCAAATCGTACGGGAAGCAAGAGTAAACAGTTGCAAAGTGAGGGCCTGACGTGCTCTCCTACACAACGATACACACTAACACACAGCATTTATAACATTGGCTTTCATAGGACTTTGGGGGTTTTAGTCATTATTCTCAGCTATGCCAAAGTTTAAGATAATTGCAATTTGCACTTGTGAAGCACATCTTTGTTTGGAAAGTGCTTCTCACACATTATTTCATTTGAGCCACAAGGCAGTTCCATCTAGTAGGCAGGGCACGACCTATCCTCATGTTGTAGACGAAGGAAGTGATGGGGAGAGGGTGATTGACCAGGTCTGGTGGTAGAGACCTGTCAAGCTGCCAAAGGGCTGAGTTCCACCAGTCGACCCTGAGATTCCAGCCAAGCAGAAGGGGGCTGAGCTCCCCTAGGTGAGCATATCCATCTGCTTGTAAAGGAACCAAGGAGTTTGAAACAAAGTCAGATTCTTCTGAATCTCTGCTTACAGTTTTTGGGCTTGGGGCTGGTTTGGGTTTGGTTTTGGTCTCAGGAACACGGAGACTGGAATGCTGGCTAGTAGGTACACAGGACAGTGGGGGAAGGGGCTTGGTTTCCTCTGCATGTGGAAACCATTTCCATCTCGCTTGGCTGATGTCCCCGCTATTCCACTCTGCCCACCTCTCACAGCACCTGACTTCATGATCTCTCCATCACAGCAGGCCTCCTAGCTAGGCAGGTTCACTCTGGGGTTTTCTCGGCTCTGGTCTCTGGCTTCCCCAGGAGAGCATTTAGACAGAGTACAGGTGGAGCTCAGATTCCCATGCTCCGTAGCTCAGTGGTCAGAAAATCCTCCCCTCTCCAGCCTTCTCCCACCATGCTGTGAGAGCTAGATGCTGTTGGTGGAGTCAACATCTCTGCAGATCTCTGAGACTTTATGTGCCAGGGATGGCCCGTTGTTGCTTATTTGATTTGTGGACAGTCCTTGCCTGTCTTCGACTCAGTTCTATTGCAGGAAGACTCAGTGGCTCATGTTCTCACTACTCTCGGCAAGACAGGGCAGTTTTGTTGCTTTTAATTCATAATGTTGACTCAGGTAGCTGAGTGTCTAAAGAAATCCCTAGCTGTTTGGGCCACTGGGTTAGGCAATAATAATAATAATAATAATAATAATATCTGTTCTGCTTGAGCTTAAATTTCAACTCTACTACCTTCCAACTGCGTGACCCTGAGTAAACTACTGAGCATCTTTGGGTCCTGTTCCGCCTTTGTAAATGGAGTAATGTGTGAAAAGACCTTGATATGGGGCTTGGAACATAAGAATCACTTCATAAGAGTTAGCATAGTTTACTATTTATTATCATTTACCACTTAGAAAATTACCATAGGGCCCTAAAAGACAACTTCGGTTTCTGAGAGATTTAGTTACGGGATCATGGACTTTGCGCAGAGGAGGAGTGGGAGGTCCATAAGGTGGTGACCAGGCCCTCTGATTCCTTTCTCAGTGCTCTGACTCCTTCCTGCCAACTGGGTTGGATTCCTACAATTTCCAAATGCTCAGCCTGCACCCGGGGACTAGAATGGGACTTTTCAGCAAGAATCTGATTTGCTCAGACATAATCTTCTAGACAGAGGAGCCAAGACCCAGCAAGGGAGGCCATTTTTGTTGCGACTACAACTATTTCAGGCAGAAATTTTCACATCCCCGACAGGATCCCAGTCAGCAGAAAAGGAAAAGGGAAGAAGGACATACATTTCTCAGCCTCCCTTGCAGCTAGACAGGGGCATGCGACTAAATCCTGGCCAATGGAATGTAAATAAAAGTAATACGTGAGTAATTTTTTGGACGTGTCATCAGAAGGGGGTCGTGTGTCCTTCTTCCCTTTTCCTTTTCTGCTGACTGGGATGTGGTTGCTCTAGTGGGAGCTGCAGCAGTCACTTTGGGCTGTTGAGGAAGGTGGAAATGAACCCTATGCATGGAGGGGAACAAGGGAGAAGGAGCCTGGGAGTGGTGAGATCGCAGAACACCACTGGGGCTTGGGTGTCCCCAAGGCCCCACTGAGGCTGTGACATGTAAACCGAGACCTGAAAGAGCCAGTCAGATGGAAGAGAAGTGAGGGGAAGAGGGTTCAGGACAGAAGAAACAGCATAAGGAAATGTGGAAGGAACACCTACAGGCAGATGTTATGTGTGTGGCTGAGAGATGCCCATGAGGCTGAGGGGCAGGGATGGAGGGCAGGGAAGGCTTGGGCCTGCAGGACCTTGTAGGTTGTGCAAAGGCATCTGGACTTGGGCTTGAGGTAATAGGACTGTTCAACAGGTGAAAGATGTGGCCAGGCTCATCTTTTGGAGACATCCACTCTGGTGCCTGGGTGGAAGAGACTAGAAAGGGACAAGGTGGCAGACATGGCTAGAGTCACCCCTTACTGCCTGCAGCCGTAGATTCTCGCCCATTCCTGAGGGCCAGTGACAGAAGTGGCTCACACAGGATAGGAATGCTTTTTTCCCAGTGAGTGTTTGGGCAGACCTCGAGGGCCGCCGACATGGCACAGGGGGCAATATTTGACCCAGGCTCCTTCTCCCTTTTTCCCCTCCATGCATAGGTTTCCACCTTCCTCAACAGCCCAAGGAGACTGCTGCAGCTCCCACCAGAGCATCCACATCCCAGCCAGCAGAAAAGGAAAAGGGAAAAAGGACACACGACCCCCTTCTGATGACACGTCCAAAAAATTACTCACGTGTTACTTTTATTTACATTCCATTGGCCAGGATTTAGTCACATGCCCCTGTCTAGCTGCAAGGGAGGCTGAGAAATGTCATCTGGATTCTCAGTGACCATATGGCCAGCTAAAATGCAGAGATTCCATGAGCATCCACATCCCAGTCAGCAGAAAAGGAAAAGGGAAAAAGGACACACGACCCTCTTCTGATGACACGTCCAAAAAATTACTCACGTATTACTTTTATTTACATTCCATTGGCCAGGATTTAGTCACACGCCCCTGTCTAGCTGCAAGGGAGGCTGAGAAATGTCATCTGGATTCTGGGTGACCATATGGCCAGCTAAAATGCAGAGATTCCATGAGTAAGGAAGAAGAAAACAGATATGAGGAATCACCTGGTGGTGTTGGCCTCAGAGAAGAAGCTGCACTAACAAAAGGCAGATTTTCTGGAAAACCAGAAAGCTAGTTTACTCATGAGATAATTGCTAGCCTGGCAGGAATACCCGGGGCGACTGGCCGTTCAAAGATTAAGGATCAGGCTATGATGACCGGAGAGCTCCCTTTCCATTTCAGGACATCCATATCTGCCAAGGTCATGGACACCTTCCTACCAGCCCGTGAGGTTCCCTCTTTTCGAGATGACACTGGTGACACTTACACAAAGCCGGGTCCTTCAGCAGTCCTTTATTTGACCTTTACATGGCTTTCACATGGCGACTCCATTTCTAGTTGTCCCCTTCAGGCTCTGGGAAGGGATTTTGAAGACATGCTAGTTCCCTGACCAGACTTTGGAAACGCTGTTGCCCCAACAGCAGCATCCATTCACTTGGCAAGCATTGATGCCGGGTATTGCACGATGCCAGAAGTGAATCCGAGCCTGGTTTCTGACCTTCAGGTGGAACTACGGGTATGCGCCACCATGCCTGGCTAATTTTTTTCTTTATTTCTGGAGAATAGGGGCAGTGAGGACAGACAAGGGCTAGAGAGACCAGGAGGAGATCCATGAACAGGAGGAATGGAGGCCAACCCAGCTGGAGGGAGTTCGCCTGCAAAGGTTTAAGATAAGTGGTGGGACACGGCACATTTGGGAGCAAGAGTTGCTAGCGGGGCTTGCGGAGAGGAGATGCTGGGGGGCGGGTGGCTTCTTGACATCCACTCCCTCTGGGTAACTGCCCATTTTCCCTTGGGTATCACCCTCCCTCGCTTCCCATCTGCTTGGAGAAAGTTGACTCTATCCTCGCCCTAAGGGCGGGGTGAATAGCCACAGTATAGACAAATCAGCAAAATGCTTTTTTGCCCGAAAATGGGCAAGTGACCCAATTCTGACCTGACAGACCAGGGTAGACTTTGCTGGCCTTTTTAGAGAAAGCAGCTCTCTCTCTTTCTCCTTCTACACGGCAGGGAGTATGGGTATAAGGCCTGGAGAAAAGCCTGCCTGTCTGTGAAGACAACAGCCAGGAGGGCAGAGAGGACAACATCCAGAAAGAAGCAGGGCTTGGGGGACATTGTTGAGCCACTGAGTCAAACCTGCACTGAAGCCTGATCTACCCCCAGGCCTTGGGCAGCTTTGGGCCACAGCATGGGGGACCTTGGGGCTTCCCCTTGATACTGGGGAGGTATGAAGCCGTGGAAGGTTTTTGAGGAGGGAGTGAGCTGATTGGACCTGGGTTATAGGAAGTTGCTCGCGGAGCTGAGGGCCAAGAACCTGGGCCAAGGCCAGAAAGGAGGGCCTGAGCCAGGCAGGGAAAGAGGGGAGAGCTTGAGGGCCCCCTTGGTGACAGAGGCCAGACTAGCCGGGGAAGGTGTGTGAGGGAGAGGCTGTGCTTCAGTAAGAGTCTAAAAGCCCCAGCCTGCCGTGCGAATGGAGAAGCCCTCCTTCCTCCTCCTCCTCCTCCTCCATCACCGGCCCCCAGGAGAGCGTCTCCAAGGCCACACTGTCCACGCTCCTCTTCCACGGCTTCGTGCCTCCGGTTGCAGTTCTTTCTGGGCACACCCGGTCCTCTGGAGCAGGGACCACACCTTGTCATCTTCACGTCTCCAGGGACCAGCCTGGCACACAGTTGGCACCTGGTGGGGCTAACTTGGACGGCGTTCTTGCTGAGCTAGGCACTAGCTGCAGCCTCCTCCTGGCCCCGGGGCTTAGTCATCTGTTTCATAAGCAGCTTCCAGAAGCGGCAGCCCCAAGACCAGCTTCCTTGTTGTTGGCAGGTGTGCACAGTCCTGGGTGCCAGCATGCCGGGAGCCAGTCACGGGGCACACGCTGGGGTGGGGAGCAGGAGCCAAGGCATCAGGGCTCGGATATGTTTACGAGAGGGTGTGTGCTCCCCGGGGGAGCTGCCACGACACCCCCTTTCCAGGAAACCCAGGCCAGTCCTCCTTCCTTTCTCTCTTCTCACCTGTCCTGTCTTGTGGCCAGAAACGTATTCATTGGCTTTCCACGCTCCTAAAATAAAGCACTTTTGGGGGCCACGCCCTTCCAAGCTGCCTCAGGTTCCCCACACCCCGGGATCTTTAACCCCTTACAATCCCACCAGGCCTGAAGTGCTGGGTTCCACTACCCAAGTGTGGAGGCATGGCCTTTCAGAAGAGGGCTCTCGACTTTCCAGGTGTCTGCTCCCTGGCCAGGCGGGGAGAGCACCCTGGAGCTTCTTTCTCTGCAAATCATTCATCCATAGGATGTCGACTGTGCTTTGGGCCAGTCAAGGGATGCGAGGCATTGGGGGGAGCTAGATTAACCTTTTGCCAACCTTCCAGGGCACCCCCTCTTTGTTCTGTTAATATCGGCCTCCCCTGGGCTTTTGGAATGCCCCCTCTTCCTCCACCCAAGGCTTTCCTCCTCTCTGCTCCAAGATTTCAAGGTTTTCCCCTGTTTCGTTATGGAAATTCCTGATCCCCCCGCTAGCCTGCGCTTCTCAGAAGGTCTCTGAAATCCAGCTCTCTCTGCCCCAGTGTTATGTTGTTTTTTTCCCCTGTCGCTATGGCAGGGATTAAGAAGGGAGCCAGGGAAGGGAGGCGGAGGGAAGACAGGGAGCGGGAAACCAGGACCGTGGAGAGCCTGGCGGAGGGCATCAGAGAGAGGAGAGGGAGGCTGCGTGTGTCTAGGAAGGGAGGGGGCTTCTGATTTTCGTTGTTCTATTTTGGTTTGGGTTTTTTCATCTGGGTTTGTGTCCAGAGGGGAAGAGAAACGTGCCTGGTGCTGAATCCTCCCCTGCAGTGCAGAGTCACAGCTGAAGAAATCCCTCTCGCATGGTTGGTGATCTGGAGGCGAATCTAGATCCCAGATCTAATAGGGGAAACTCTCAAAATAGCTTCTGGTTACACTCAATTCATTTCATGGACAAGCCGACCCGGTCAGTGCGACAGTGTGGCCCTGTGTCTCCCAAGACCAGGCAAGGGGGCCCTGCCCTTTGGAGATCCCTGTCCTCTGGACCAAGGGAGATGTCCAGGTGGCCCGTGTACTCAGGAGCCGAGATGCTCCGCCCTCATGGCCTGCACCAATCCCAGGACCCACGTGGGCCTACTCCCACGGTTCACCCTCTCAAGGCGGGCTGTGCATCTGGTACCCAGGGCTGGCTGCTTGCGGCTGGGCAGCGAACAGAAGGAGCAGGCCAGTGTCAGGCGTGTGACTGTGGGCAGGGCCCCGGCTGAGGTTAGGAACAAAAAAGCAAGAGGCTGTGAGTGGGGCCCTTTCTCCCTGGGCTGCCGCTTTCTGATCTGAGGGGCCCAAGAATTCGAAAGTCCTGCTAGGCCTTCTAGAATGTGAAGACGGCACATTTGTGAAGGTAGGAGGATGGACGTATTCTATTGAACAATTTTTTTAGCTTGACTTATATAGCTTTTACATATTTAGAGACATAGTATGTGGATTTTTTTTTGAGTTGGAGTCTCACTCTGTCACCCAGGCTGGTGTGCAGTGGCACGCTCACAGCCACTGCAGCCTGGACCGGCTGGGCTCAGATGATCCTTCTGCCTCAGCCTTCCAAATAGCTGGAACTATAGGTGTGTGCCACCATGCCTGGCTAATTTTTTCCTTTTTAAAAAATTTATTGTTGAGACGAGGTCTCACCAAGTTGCCCAGGCTGATCTCGAAGCCCTGGGCTCAGGCAATCATCTCGCCTCTGCTTCCCAAAGTACTAGGATTACAGGCATGAGCCACCATGCCCGGGTGGTATGTGGATCTTTATGTGAATTCTTGCCCTGGTCCCACAAACCTGTGACAAAGTGAAGATTTGCATGATGTGAATGCCTCAGCTTCCAAATCCCTTCAGCTCTGTGTTCCAGTCTTACTCTGCCAAACACCTCTGTTCAAATGCTCTCATCCTGTGTGAATCAGTTCATAAGCTTAGGCTAGAGTAAGAACAGAAGAATCAGCACAGTGGCCATTTTGTGTTCTCTCATCATCACCATCATCATCATGTTTCTGAAACTCCTTTCTGTTTGGGGAACACCCCAGTGCACATACACACACTTTTCTGAGCCACGGTATGGAACAGGGCTTCCATCCCAATACCAAAGACAACTTGCTGTGGCCAATGCCTCCCCTGATGTCCATTCTCCCCTCTTTCTTTAATAAGAGAACCCCCACTTTTTAGGCATACCTGGATCAAAGACTGTATGTCCCAGACTCTTTTGTGTTAGCTGTGGCCAAGTGACCAAGTTTCAACCACTGAGATGTAAGTAATGTGTACAATTTCCAGGAAGGGCTTATTAAGGAAAAGTTCTTTCTCTTTGTCCCCTTTTTTTCCTGATGGCTGGAGCGTGGACACAATGGCAGGCTCTTAAGCAGCCATATTGGTCCATGAGGCAGCAAAGGCCGAGTTGAAGGAGCTTCAGAGCAGTCTTGCACTGTTTACCTTCAAACTTTTTTTACATAGAGAAGAATAAATTTCTCTTTTGTTTAAACCACAATTATTTTGAGTCTCTAGCACACAGAGTGGAACCCAAGTGTAAATACACATTAATCTTCCCAGACTCTCTTGCAGCCTATGACCAGCTTCTGCCCAAGGCAGGCTATCTGGTCAGGACAGTCTCAGAAGGAGGCTCGAGACCTGGGCAACAGTGATTGCATCCAGTGCCAGGTGTCCATTGTCCAGTGTCCAGTTCCAAGAGGAAGTGCCCAGTGCTTGGTGGTCGTAGTGGGTCCTCACTGGGCTGGTTCTGTCACATGGCTTTGGGTACCATTTCTGGCTGCATGGCCTCAACCCTGCTCCCCCAGCCCACCTGATGATTCTGTGGATTATCCAATAGTCAGTTAATAAACTCCCTTTCTTCTTACATCTGCTGGAGGTGATCAGCAGCCCAGTCTTAGGCTCTGTCAAAATACTTTTTAACAATACAATTTCATCAAGATGGCTGCTTTGCCATCAGATTAGTCCACCGAATAATCTGTTAACTCAACCTCAATGTGAGGCATGAATTCCCATTTAGAAGTTAGGCTATTCTAATACCCTTGCTATTCTAATACCCTTGTTCCTGAAGATGCTTCTGGTGGGGACAGAATTGGGTTCTTTGGAAAATTCCACATCTCTTGTCATAGGGATATGTGCTGCCCACTAGTTGAAGCCATGATATTTTAGGGGATGCCAGCAACCAAAATCAAATGCAAACGTAATTAAATTAATACAGAATTTCTTTATTTTTTTTTTAAATTGTGATATTGAGGGGTACATTTAAGGGCTAGGTACACAAATATGTCTCGTTCAGGCACCCTTGTTGATACAGAATTTAATTACAAGTACATTCAAAAAGTAGTAGCACATCACTTGTTCAGACATGATCTATGCAGCGACCTCAGCTGTTTGGAGCATGCCAGAAATCAGAAAAGGAGCAAAAAGTCAGCAAAACCCCCCAAGCAAATGAACAGACAACAACTCTCAAAGCAGAACCCAACAAAAACAGCCGTTCATAGTCAGAATAAACGTCACGTCATCCCCTAGGGTCTACGTGTTTGTTCACAGACAAGTCATCCCAGCCTCCTTCAGAGCCCATTTAATCTTTGTGCAGACACAGTTCAAGGAACAATTTGGATGAGAAATGGCCCATTCCGAGCAGATTTGAAAGAGCATCTTGGGAAGGGAGAGGGGAGGGCTCATAGACCAACACTCTGCTAGCAATGAAAAGACGGTGTTTGTGTTAAGAGCAGAGACAAAAGCATAAGACTAGCAGAAGCTCAGGACAAGACTGGAGGACAGGCAGGAAGGGGAAGTGAGCAAGAAAACCCTGAGCATCATAATAAGTTAGAAAAATTTTAAATTGTTTTTGAGTTGAGATTTCACCCTTTTGCTCAGGCTTGAGGGCAGTGGCACGATCATGGCTCACCACAACCGCAGCCTCCTGGGCTCAAGATCCTTCTGCCTTAGCCTCCCAAATCGCTGGGACTACAGGTGTGCACAACCATGGCTGGCTAATTTTTTTTTTAACTTTTGTAGTCTGGTTTCAAACTCCTGGGCTCAAGCAATCCTCCCACCTCAGCCTCCCAGAGTGCTGGGACTACAAGAGTGAGCCACCACACACCTGGCCAAATGTTAGAAAAAATTAAACAGCGGGTCGGTATCCAATACTAATGAACACATGGAGCGATGGAGAATCCCCGTTGCTGGTGGAAGAATAGCCACTTGGGGACTGAATTTGTGCAGCACCTTGAAGAGCTGAGCATATGCAGGGTCCTTGATCCAGGAGTCTCCTTCCTACAGGTGTGCAGAGAAAAATCTTGCAATGCCCTTGGGGAAAATGTACCAGAAAATTGACGGCAACACTATTTATAACAGTACTCAAAATCCTGCAAATATGTGTCAAGCAGTAGAATGAATGCCTTGTGGTAGGATCACGATGGGATATAATGCAGCAGAGAAAATGAATATACTAAAGCCACACATGGCAACATGGATGAATCTAAACACACAATGTTCGGCAAAAGGAAATAATCCCTAGAAAATGCATAAGTAGAATTCAATGTACATAAAATTCAAGAACAGGCATCACTAACGATATAGTTTGGGTCTACATTATATGTGGTGAAAACAAATAAAAGCAAGGACACAAGTACAATTTGGTATCATGTGGTTACTTCTGATCAGGAAGGAGGAGGCTTGGAGACACCACTCTGATATTCTTTTTTTAAACTGGGATGTGGGTCAATTGGTATTCATCTTATTTATATTCCTTAAGCTGTGCATCTATGGTTTGTTCATATAAAATATTGTTTATTTCACCAATTATTATTTTTTAAAAAGGAAGGGAAAACAAAAACCAGATTCTGTCCAATTTACTCCTTTTAAGAAGGCAAGATTGCCTTCTTGGTAGAAATAGTCTAAATAACATTACATTAAGAATATTTCTACCAAGAACAATTAAAAGAAAAACTATTTTGCAAAAATAGACAAATGGGGCTTAAACTAAAAAGCTCCTTCATAACAAAAGAAACAATCAGCAGAGTAAACAGACGGCCTGCAGAATGGGAAAAGATATTTGTAACCTTTACGTCTGACAAAGGACTAATACCCAGGGTCCCCCAGAAACTCAATCAATTCAACAGCAACAACAAAAAATAATCCCATTAAAAAGTGAGTAAAGGTCACGAACAGACATTTTTCAAGAGAAGACACAAAAGCCAGGCACAGTGGCTCATGCCTGTAATCCCAGCATTTTGGGAGGCCCAGGAGGGAGGCTTGCTTGAGCCCAGAGGTTTGAGACCAGTCTGGGAAACACAACAAGACCTCATCTTTACAAAAAAATTTAAAAATTAGTTGGGCATGGTGATGCACACCTGTAGTCCTGGGGAGGCTGAGGTGGAAGGACCACCTAAGTCCTGCAGGTCAAGGCTGCAATGAGTTTTGATTGTGCCACTGCACTCCAATCTGGGCGATAGAGTGAGACCCCAGCTAAAAAAAAGTTTTCCTGTATATTTAAGAGGTACAAGTACAGATTTCCTACATGCATACAAAGGGGGACCCCCAAAAAACCAAAATTTATTTATTAAAAATTGCATATTTATTCTCATATATTTAAACTTCAGTCACCTTCAAAGTATTTTCCATCTGATGCAGTACAGTTTTGAGATGCTCAAAACAGTTTGTGAACTCATCAATTTTTAGTGTTTCTGCCATTTTTTGTTTCACCTCTTCTACATCGGCAAAGTGTTTCCCTTTGAGAATTTTCTTTATCTGGCGGTGGGGGGAGTCTCTCAGGGGTCATGCCAGTTTTTATCAAAAACTACTGAACACTCAGGGTGGTGTGGGCAGGTGCGTTGTCATAGTGTAACAATCAGTCACCTGTTTGCCACAACTCAGGAAGTTTCTTCCACAAATCGTGATGCAACCTTCTCAGAACTTCCAGATGAAAACTTTGGTTAACTGTTTGATCTGGAGGAACAAATTCTGAGTGTACTACAAAGGAACTCACCTTTTAAAAGATAATTCCGGGGTTTTTTTTGGAGACCTCCCCCTCGTACATGGCGTAATGGTGAATTCTGGGCTATTAGTGTACCTGTCACCCAAATAGTGAACATTATAGCCAAGAGGTGATTTTTCAACCCTCGCCTCCCCCACCTTTCGGAGTCACTGGTCTGTTCTTCCACTCTTGATGCCCACGTATGCCCATTTTTTAGGTCCCACATATAAGCGTTTATTTTTAAAATGTTAATATAAAAAAAGAGAAGAAAAACTGTTTTGGCCCTTGGAGGGCTAAGTTTTAGTGAGCTGGACAGTCAATTTATACATGGCAGCTTCTCAGCTTTTTTTTCCATGCAGTGGAGGTACTATGGAAATGATGTGAAGTCCTATCTCTTTTCTTTTTTTTTTTTTTTGAGTTGGAGTCTCACTCTGTCACCCAGACTGGAGTGCAATGGCGGCTCCTGGCCACCGCAGCCTTGACCTACTGGGCTCCGGCAATCCTTCCGCCTCAGCCTTCCGAGTAGCCGGAATTACAAGCATGCGCTACTACGCCCAGCTGATTTTTTGATTTATTGTAGAGATGAGGTCTCACCAAGTTGCCCAAGCGGGTCTTGAACCCACGGGCTCAGGCAATCCACTCACCTCAGCCTCCCAAAGCGTGGGATTACAGGCTGAGCCACCGAGCCCGGCTAGTCCTATCTCTTTTCAAAGAAATTTCTGAATTATGGAAGAAAACAGAAGAGACCCCTAGTAGACGCTCGTTGCTATGACATTGAGGACCGTCACCAATCAGCTTCAAGTCTGCATTTTGGCCTCCCTCCTTCTGGCTGCTTCCCCTACTGGGTAGGGGAGCTTCTTAGAAATGCAGAACGCGACCAGGCACGGGGGGCGGGGGGGGGGCGGGGGGGGGGGGCAGACACCAGCAGTCCCAGCTACTTGGGAGGCTGAGTTGGGAGGATTGCTTGGACTCAGGAATTTGAGACTGCACTGAGCTGTGATCATGCCACTGCACTCTAGGTTGGGCAGCAGACCAAGACCCTGTCCCTAAGGAAAAAAAGAAAAAGAAAAAAAGAAAGAAATGCAGACTCTCAGGCCCTACCCTAGATCTGCACAGATCAGAATCAGAACCTGAACATTAACATGATCTTCAGGGACTGTCTTGGCCTGTTCTCTGTTGCCAGTAGCAGCATACCTGAAACTGCGTACTTGATAGAGAAAAAGCATTTATTTCTTACAGTCATGAAAGCTGAGAATTTCAAGATCAAGGGCCCACATCTGGCGAGGATCTTCTTGCTGGCGAGGACTCCCTGAAGAGTTCTGGTGTGGCACTGGACATCACAGGGCATCACCCGGCAAGGATGCTGAGCAGGCCAGCTCAGGTCTCTCTCCCTCTCCTTATAAAGCTCCAGTCCCATTTCCATGGCAACCCATTCATCTATTAGGCCATTAATCTGATCATCTGCAAATGGAGGAACCTAGTCACCTCTTACAGGCCCCACCTCTCAACAGGGGAGTTTGGGAAGGGACAGTGAAACCACAGCAGGCTCTGGATGTGCATTGAGGTACAGGAGGCCTCGCTTCATTCAGGTTCTACCCAGGGACCAGATGCTCAGTTCTTTACAATTTTGGGGAAAACTGCCCTTTTGAGCAGGCCCAAGGCGGACCCTCCTGTACTGAACCCCTTGCTGCCAGGGACAGGGCTCAGGAAAAATCTCATTCATTCGTTTAATTCATGGTAGGATGAATCCTACGAAATGGCCATTTTATAGGCCAAGCATGGTCAAATATTGTCAGCTTGACACGGTCTAGCTCCTAACACTTCTCAAGTTTCCATTAAGTACCAGGACAGAGCTGGACATTAGGGACACCACAGCGGGAAGACCTCACAGAACTCACAACTCCCCGGGACAGACATTAATGTCTTAAAAATCTGCACAAATAGATGTAAAAATTACAACTGTGGTAACAGCTACAGAGTGAGATCCCTGGTGCACAAAGCATCCATGAGTTGACAAATGTCAGGGTGGAGGTGGGTGGAAAAGGCCGTCCTGAGGAAGTGCCAGCTGACATCTACAGGGTGAGGACTTAACAGGACCCAAGGGGGTGAGAAGTGAGGACTCCCGGGAAGAGAATCCAAGGCAGAGGTGCTAAGGCCTCTGTGAACAGCTGCGGAGGGCAGAGACCCCAGTGGGCTGCGGGGGCCCGGGCTGCCAGGTCTGGAGTCTCTCCTCTCCCCCATGACCACCACAGGAGGTTGCTGAGCATCGGGACCAGCGACCTGGGGCTCCCCAGGCTCCCTGGCCGTTCCTCCCTCTCCTAAAACCTCAGTGTTGAGAGAGGCTGCTGGGCCTTCGTCTTCCCCATGAAAGGGACCGGCAGACCACGGTTTTATGGTCCTGCCAAGGGTTAAGGCAGGGTAGGGGCACTGGGACACTGGTCTTGAATCTAGACTGACTGGCATTCTTCTGGCTCCACATCCTCTGTGACCAACAGCTCCATGGCTTTCTAAAAGCCAACCGTTTTCCGTGAGAGCAGCGGTCGATGGCTCTGTGGTGCGGGCAGCCATGCATCATCTATGTTAACCCTGGTTATGGCCTGCTGGGAGACATCTGCTGGGAAGGCAAGTCCAGTGTCGGCTGCCTTCCCTTCCCTTCACCCACTTTACTGAAGTGCTGGTGCTGTGGGTGAGCCAGCAGGTGGTCCTCCCTCTTCCCTGGCTCTCCCTCTTAGCTCCTCTTTTTCTTCCCACTCTAAGCCCAGTGCTTTCACGTTTTCTTAGTCTATTGAAAGAAAAAACTACCAACAACGTATGAACGTAACCACATCAGAGCTTGACTGTTCCAATTGTTCCTTCTTTCAGGCCTCTCTCTCCACCATCGTCTAACCCTGGTCACTAGACACATTTCCACTGATAAACACTCCGGCTCAGGCTCAGACCGTCAGAATCAATCCTGGGCTTTGGCTGGGAGTCTGCAACAGCCTTCTTGTGACATTGTGCAGGACTTTGTGATAACAGCCATATGAGTTAAGCATTATGTCCCCATTTTCCAGACATGGAAATTGAGGCGCCTAGTCAAGGTCACACAGGAAGGACTTTAAACCTGAACTACAGTCTTCTTGGAAAGGCATTTCTCCCTATGTCCCCTCTGCTTCCTACTCCCCACCCTCCACAGCCCATCACCACTCCCGGGGAGACTGAAGCTCCCCCATTAAGAAATGTATTCCTAGCCGGGCGTGGCAGCGCACGCCTGTAGTTCCAGCTACTCGGAAGGCTGAGGCGGAAGGATCGCCGGAGCCCAGCAGGTCGAGGCTGCGGTGGCCGGGAGCGGCCACTGCACTCCAGTCTGGGCGACAGAGGGAGACCCCAACTCAAAAAAAATAAAAATAAAAATAAATAAAAAGAAATGTGTTCCTTGAGGTTAAAAGTATTTTAATTTTCAAGAATCTCCAACACAAAGCCCCTGGGAAATATAATCCCCTAAACCTTTATCTTATAACACCAGAGTGAGAGTCCATAGCTGGCTCAGTGGGAAGACACCCTGAGGGAGGGCCTGGGGGAGGGGGGAGGAGAGAGAGGGAAAGAGTGCAGGTATTGATTTACTGAGGACACTTCTTCCTGGTTTCACAGCTCAGGGTGAGCTTCCTACCTGATTCCCAGGGCTCTGAGGTTGATAATTTCCGGCAAGCTATTTCGGGAGGGCAATTATCCAGAGAGCACCTTCACCGCCCTCAAGTGCAGTTTCATAAGGCTTCCCAGAGCCTTGAGCTTGATTGCTAGGTCTCCAGATCAGGTGGGCGGGGCCACACTCTCTCCCTATCTATAGGACTTCTGAGCTTCTGTGGCTCAGAGAGTCTGGCATTTTGCAAGATAGGTCCAAGTGGTGTGTGTGTGGGTAGGGGGGCAGGTGGCACGGGAGGGGGCTCAATTCTACCAGCCAAACTGGCTCCTGGTTGTCATGACAACCTCTCCTTGAGCCAATCTCATGTTGGTCTGGGTGTTTCTGAAGACACATTGTGATTTCCTGGCTAAGTCGATTTAGACTGGGTTGAGAAACCCTCTAGATTAAGGGACCACCACATTTCTGGCTTTGACACCTTTTCAGGATTCAACCTCAAGAATCAATATTTGCATTTCTGACTCGGAGCAGAAGTCTCTGCTGACCTGCAGGAGTACACTCACCCCCTCGATCGTCCTTAGTCCTCGAGCATTAGTAATCCTGAGTCAGAGCCTGAAAGCAGGTGACAAGCACCCTCTGTATGTAGGACTATTCCCTGGAACCTCCTTCACGGTCCCTCTTAGCCCGGCCTTCATGCCTGGTAACCACTCTCTCTTCCTGCATATTTTCCAGGATGTAGGATGCAGGAGTCGTGATAACAGCTAGAGAGCAGCTCACCAATCCACTGGGCGTTGTGAGAAGCACTTGACACGCCTCATTTACTCTCGCTGCAGTCACACAAGGAACAGGCAAGGGCTCATTTCTCATGTGAGGGCGCTGATGTCTGTGAAAGTTAAGTGGCTTGCCCAGGGTCACTGAGCCGGGCTGTGGTAGGACCTGGATCTGAGCCCAGCTTGTCTGATTGCTGAGCCTGGGTGGGACTGTCAGCACCCCGCCTTTCCGTCAGACTGCCATGAGCAGAAAGCCATGCGTTTACAGTGAGATGTGTCAACTCAGCCCTGGGAAATATACATGGGGCCCAACAGAGGGTCCTCCCTTTCACTGCCACTTCTGCATTGAATGACCTGGGGAGAAAACCAACCTGTCTCAATGTGAAGAGGCACTCCCTTTAGGACTTAAGTATCTGGAATAAATATCAGCCTGCCGTCTAAAAAGTTCATATTTTATTTAAAATAGCAATGCAGTGATTTCCAGTCTTTTTAGACTTGCAATGCTCTGCTGTTTTTTTATTATTGTTGTTTGTTTTTTCTTTTGTTCTTGTCATATCTTCTTGGAAAAGGACATTTATCTGTGATATGCAATTCAATTTTTATTTTATTTTATTTTATTTTTTTGAGTCAGAGTCTTACTCTGCCACCCAGACTGGAGTGCAGTAGCACACTCATGGCCACCACAGCCTTGATTTGCTGGGTTCAGGCAATCCTTCTACCTCAGCCTTCCAAGTAGCTGGAACTACAGGCATGTGCCACCAGGCTCAGCTAATTTTTTGATTTATTGTAGAGATGAGATCTCACCATGTTACCCAGCCTAGACTCAAACAGTAAGTCAAAAAATTAACTGAGCCTGGTGGCACATGCCTGTAGTTCCAGCTATTTGGAAGGCTGAGGCAAAAGGATCACCTGAGCCCAGTAGATGAAGGCTTCAGAGGCCGTGAGCATGCCATTGCACTCCAACCTGGGTGATAGAGTGAGACTCTGACTCAAAAAAAAAAAAATACTAGCTTTGGAGTCTCCAGTAGAAGCCTTCAAGGCAGCTGAAAATGCCCAGAGAAGCCTCCCAATCACAGTGACACCATCGCTACCAAAATAAATGGAGCAGATTACCAGGTGCTATGAACTGGATGTTTGTGTCTCTTCCAAAATCCACATTTTGAAATCCTAACCCCCAATGTGATGGTATTAGGAGGTGGAGCTTTTGGTAGGTGATTAGTTCGGGAGTATCCTTATAAAAGAGACCCTGGGCGAGGTGCAGTGTCTCACTCTTGTAAACCCAGCCCTTTGGGGGAGGCCAAGACAGGAGGATTGTTTGAGCCCAGGAGCTCAAGAGCAGCCTAGGCAACATAGCAAGACCTCATCTCTACAAAAAAAAAAAAAAAGCCGGGCTCGGTGGCTCAGCCTGTAATCCCACGCCTTGGGAGGCTGAGGTGAGCGGATTGCCTGAGCCCGTGGGTTTGAGACCCGCCTGGGCAACTTGGCGAGACCTCATCTCTACAATAAATCAAAAAATTAGCCGGGTGTGGTAGCGCACGCCTGTAATTCCAGCTACTTGGAAGGCTGAGGCGGAAGGGTCGCCGAAGCCCAGCATGTCGAGGCTGCGGTGGCCGGGAGTGGCCACTGCACTCCAGTCTGGGCAACAGAGTGAGACTCCAACTCAAAAAAACAAACAAACAAAAACAAAACAAAACAAACAAACAAACAAACAAATCACAAAATTAACCAGGTGTGGTGGTGTTTTCCTGTAGTCCCAGATACGTGGGAGGCTGAAGCAGGAGGATTGCTTGAGCCCAGGCAGTTGAAGCTGCAGTGAGCCATGATCATGCCGCTGCACTCCAGCCTGGGCAAGAGAGTAACTCCTTCACTTAAAGAGAAAGAGAGAGAACTTGGAGAGCTCCTTCACCCCTTCCACCATGGGAGGACACAGCAAGAAGATGGCCATCTGTGAACCAGACAGTGGGCCCTCACCAGACATCACATCAAGAAGATGTGTCCACCATGGGAGGACACAGCAAGAAGATGGCCATCTGTGAACCAGACAGTGGGCCCTCACCAGACATCACATCTGCTGGTGCCTTGATCTTGGACTTCCGGCCTCCAGAACTATGGGAAATAAATTTCTGTTGTTTATAAGCCACTCAGTCTATGGTATTCCGTTATAGCAGCCTAAATCAACTAGACACCATGTGTGTTCACCTTGTGAGAATTCATCCAGCTGTACCCTTAAGATTTGTGTGCTTTTTTGTTTGTATGTTACACTTCAGTAAAACAATTCACTTAAATATTAAAAAGATGAAAGAGTATGGGCTCCCTCTGAATGGTCGCAAGTCAGAACAGGGGTGCTGGTTTTCCTGACTGCTTGTATTTTGTTGGAGCTGAGGGGCTCCGATCTTGGCTCTCCTGTAAAGCTCTTGCGACCCCTGTGGCATGACCTGGCGCTCCCTACTCCTCAGATTCTAGGGGCTTGCAATGTAGGGCTTGCACAGACGTGAGTGTAAATGCCTCAGTGTGTTTGTGTGTGTGCGTGTGTATGTGTGCGTGTGTGTGTGTGCACATGTGTGGGCACGCATGCACGCCCCAACAAAGGCTGACCAACAACTCTGACAGCAGCTAGGTTGTTTTAATTTGCATCTAGGTTCCAGCACATACTAGCTGTGTGACCCTGGGTGAGTTCCTTAACCTTTCTGAACTTGTTTCCTCATTTGCAGAGTAAGGGTGATAACAAGGCCACATTACAGAAAGTGTGGGGAGGGATCAAAAGGTACAATGTGTGTACAGAGCTTAGTCCAGGCCCTGGTACACAGCAGACACAGAAACAGTGCACGGATCACAGAGCCTGAGGAGGGGGCTCCAGCATCCTGCTTCTAACACGGTCCGTAGCACTGCCAAGGCTAAGAATTGCATTCTGCCTGGCCTCTGCCCCACCCTTGCACCGTGGAAGATCTAGAATGTTAATTCTCTTCTATTTCTCAGATTAGAGCAGAGATCAGCAGAGCCAGAGCTTTGGAAAGGGAGCCCAGATGCCAGGAGAAGGTCGTTCCTTCCTTCCTCCTGCAGACACTCACTGACTGTGCACCAGATACCATGTGGGGGAGGGACAGACGGACGTTCAGATGTGTGACTCCCGTCCTTGGGAGTTCACTGCTACAGGAACCGCCCAGCGATGTGCACTGCAGTGACGTGGCCCAGAACTTATGGGCTTCGGGTGCAGTGTTGCCCCTGTGAGGGGCTCTGAGCCTTATTTTTCACATATGTAAAATGAGGGGGTGAGCCTTATTTTTCACATATGTAAAATGATTGATGGTGTCCCCCCTTCCTGGCAGCCTATAAACCCATAAATATACCCCCCAAAACACTGTACTCAACAGTAAGAAAATGAACATCCAAATTAAGAAATAGGCAAACAAGAGGTCAAGGCAGCAGTGAGCTATGATTGAGTCACTGCACTCCAGCCTCAAGTGAGAACCCCCTCTCTTAAATAAATAAAATAAAAGGAGCAGGGCAGAAGACCTGAACAGACACCTCACCAAAGGAGATATACAGAAGTCAGATAAGCGTATGAAAAGATACTCGACAGCATACATCATCAGGAAAACGCAAATTAAAACAACAACGAGCTGTGACTATGCACCTATTAGAATGGCCAAAATCCAGAACACCGACAACAGCAAATGCTGACAGGGCTGTGGAGCAACAGGAACTCTCAATCATTGCTCGTAGGAATGTAAAATGGTGCAGCCACTTGGGAAGGCAGTTTGGTAGCTTTCTGCAAAACTAAGACTATGACCCAGCAGTCATGTTTCTTGGTACTGACTCAAACGAGCTAAAAACTTAATCCACACAAAAACCTGCAAATGGATGTTTATGGTGGCTTTGTATATAATTGCCAGAACTCACGAGCAATCTGGATGTCCTTGTGCCCTTCAGCAGGTAAGTAAATAAATAAATTGTGCTATAACCAGACAATGAATCATTATTCAGTGCTAAAAAGAAATGAGCTATCAAGCCATGAAAGGACATGTAGGAAACTCAGATGCCTAGTACTAAGTGACAGAAGCCAATTTGAAAAGGCTGTGTACTGTATCCATCCAACTGTATGACATTCTAGAAAAAGCAAAACCGTGGACACTGTAAATGGATCAGTGGTTGCCACAGTTAAGAGGGACGTAGGAATAAATTGGCAGAGGACCGAGGATCTTTAGGGCAGTGGAAATATTTTTTATGATGCTGCAATGGTGGACAAATATCATCATACATTTGCCCAAATCCATAGACTATACCCCTCAGCATGAACCCTTGTGGAAATTACGGACTTTGAGGGCCAGTGATGTGTCCATGTAGGTTCAGCCATTGTAACAAATGCTCCACTGTGGTGGAAGATGTTGACAGTGGGGGAGGCAGAGGTATATGGGACATCTCTGCGCCTTCCACTCAATTTTGCTCTGATCCTAAAATTGCTCTAGAAAACAAATTTGATTTAAAACAAAACAAACAAACTCCTGTATTATGTATGGTTAAGAGCATGGGCTTTGGCATCACACTCTCCAGGTTTGAGTCCTGGCTCTGACTTCTAGCTGGCTGTGGCCATCAACGAGTTAGCTAGATATTCTGTGTCTTGGTTTTTTCATCTGTGAATTGGGGACAATAGTGCCTGCCTCCTCGGTTTCTGTGCAGATTAAGTGAATTAATAAATATAAAACATTTGGCACACAGCTTGATATACAATAAGCGGTCCATCGATATTAGCTACTGTTTAAAAAGTGAAGCTTCTTAAGAGCTGATTCCAATCAATTGGCTGTCACTGTGTTTTGGCCAGGGCAACTCCTCACACACAAGATAGTCGTATGTCTGACAGGATGACTTCTCTCCTCTGTGTGTTGAGGCGGAAGACCCTTTTCAGAGCCACAACTCTCAAGCCACACATGCTATGAGACCCAGAGAAAATGCCTCAGATGGGCCCATGCCAATGGACCAGCCAGGGAAGGCCCATGTTTCAATGCTGAGTGACTTGTGAGGTCTCCTATCCCCCTTCTTTCCTTAACCAATGAAGCATTTTTCTGCTTCTGGTGTCACTGGAGAAGAAAGCTCAGTGCTAGGTTAGGCTAAGATCTACATTCAGTCTTAGACGGGGCCTTATCATCATCATGGCCTCTGAGGAATTAGTGGAGAACCACTGATAAACTTTGACATTTTGTTGCTTACTTTAAATGTATTAGGTACTTGTGGGACATTTCCCCACATAGTTCAAATGCCGTAATTGTGTTTGGAATGTATACATGCCCATATTACTACAAGTCATTTACACTGGGATTTAGATTTTTTGTTTAAAGGACACACATTTTTTTAGGCCCTACAAACCTAAACAGAGATATATTGCTTTCAGATAAAGAATAAGCTAGGTATTCATGTAATTAAGAACAGGTACTACAGTCAACCTTGACCCAAAAGACCAAAAAGTCATCTCTGAGCTAAGGATCATTTAGCCACAGCCTGTAAAAGACCAAGGATAACTTCAAACACTTTCTCTTCAACAGAAAATCTACCAGTGTCATTCCGCTTTCCACTGATAATGATAACTGTGACAGAAGATGTCCCACAGTGTGGGATATCAAAGTCTGCAAAGGTCTTCCATGAATATTAAATTACCTCATTTGAACTTCACAACAGCACTTTTACATGAATCTGAGGCTGAGAGTCCCTGTCTTAGTCGGGTTTATGCTGCTATAACAGAATAACACAGAGTGGGCAATTTATAAAGAACAAGCATTTATTCTCTCGCAGTTCAGGAGACTGGGAAGTCCAAGATCAAGGTGTCAGCATCTGATGAGAGCTTTCTTGCTGTGTCCCCACATGGCAGAAGAGCAAAGAAGAGAGAATCCACTCCTACAAGTCCTTTTCATGGCAGCATTAATCTATTTATGAGGATAGAGTCCTCATGACCTAAACACTGCCCAAAGGCCTCCAACACTGTTGCATCAGGGATTAAACTTCCAATGCGCACATTTTGGAGAGTGCACGGTCAAGCCACAGCAGTTCTACTTAAGGTTTTGCAGTTGGTAGGAGGCACGATTTGGACCCAGCTCTTTGGCCTTAATGCTATGTTTAATCTACTAAGTCTTAGCATTTTCTCCCAT
The DNA here is from genome assembly GCA_963574415.1 of Tarsius wallacei. Classification (NCBI taxonomy): domain Eukaryota; kingdom Metazoa; phylum Chordata; class Mammalia; order Primates; family Tarsiidae; genus Tarsius; species Tarsius wallacei. Next base: position 7,767 of record CAUYQG010030888.1, on the reverse strand, counting down.
TGCTGGATGCAAATGGGTTGCTGGAGTAGGTATCACCATCTGCACCTCTAACAGTTCACATTCCCCTTTCCTGTTGGCAGAACCTCAATTCACTTAGTTCAGGTACTCATGTCTCTTCTTTTTTTTTTTTTGAGTTGGAGTCTTACTCTGTTGCTCAGGCTGAAGTGCAGTGGCACACTCACGGCCACCCCAGCGTCGATTTGCTGGGCTCCAGTGATCCTTCCACCTCAGCCTTCCGAGGAGCTGGAACTACGGGTGCGCTCTAACACGCCCAGCTAATTTTTGATTTATTGTAGAGACGAAATCTCGCCAAGTTGCCCGGGCTGGTCTCGAACCTGCAGGCTCAGGCAATCCACTCACCTTGGCCTCCTAAAGTCCTGGGATTACAGGGTGAGCCACCAAGCCTGGCCACTCATGCCTCTTCTAAGAGACCCAAGTCTATACCAGTCATGATCATCCCAGCCCCTGGGGTTGGACTAGGGGTGGGCATGTGACTCCGTTCTGGCAATAAGATGTGAGGGGAGATTGAAGGAAGAAGTTTCTCTGACTTAGAAACTGAGTAAGGAAGACGCTCTGTCTTCTTCCACTCATGGGCAGAGCTTTGAGTTTCCGACAGGCTCATTTTATTTTGATTCCTACTTTGCTGCTCCTAGTTGTCTCTAAAAGGGCACCTGACTGACTTCCCTTGAATCTGGGCCTGTGGACCGTGCCCGTCTCTGGATGGCACCGAGGCTGGAGCAGCAGTTTGATGGCACTTGGCTGCAGTTCCAAGCTGGCCGAGGCAGGGAGCCTACCCTGGGAGATCGTACAGCTGTCCCAGCCGGAGGTGGCTACATGGCCGACCCAGTGGTAACATTTATGGACTCAGCCCCCCTGTTGCTCTCGGAGGTGGCTGACAACCGTGCCCCAGGCCATGCCTATGCTTGACCTTGCACTGCAGTGATGGAGGAGGAGGGGCGATGGGCAGGTGAACCCCTCCTTAAGAGAGCTTTCTTCTGGAGGCCATGCCTACCAGGCACCGTGGCTTGGAAAAGCCCTGTCTTCTTAGAGAGGCCTAGTCAGGGGCAGGATCTTACAGAGGAGAGCACAAGCATAACAAGCTGACATTTGAGGAAGTATTTGAAAGGAAAGGCAGGCCTTAAAAAGGAGGAAGGAGAGGATTAGGGAGGTGTATTTAAGAGATAGAGAAACTGGCGGGAGGCGAAGGGTAGGGGAACCGTGGGCACAAAACCTGAAAGAGAGCCTGTGAACCCGGCCAGGGCTACCAAAGAAGCCCTTGTCCTGAGGTCTCTCTCCAGGGGGCTTGTGCTCCCCTCGGTGCCCACCTCTCAACCTGTCCCAGGCCGGAGCCGGCCCAGAGATGTCTCCTCTTACAGGAGTGCGCGCTCATTGTAAACATTCTATCCTCATTTTGCGAGGACAGCAGATTGCCCCAGCCCGAGTGTGGGGGCCCATTCTGGTCTCTGGGGGTGAGTTTCGATGAGCCCAGGCCCTGAGCTGGGAGAGGTGCTTTCTGGAAGGCACATTTTGGCAGACTCAGGGCTGTGTGCTCAGAAATGCAGGCGTGAAAACCTGGCCCGGACTACCCGGAGCTGGCACAGCCCTCCTAGAAGCAAGAATCCCACCCCTCCCCCACCTGGGCCCACACAACAGCCCAGTCATGGGGGCCTCCTTGGCTCCTTCCCACACCTCTTTTTACCACACCACCAAGATTGTTGAGTATAAGAGGAAACGCCACCTCCCACAGAAAACCGAGGGGACATTTTTCCCCCTTCTACAAACATTTGCTGAAATAACCTTTTATTGGTGGTTGTTTTAAAACACATAACAGAAAGAGTCCTGAGACTTAGTCCCACCAAAACATTTATTTAGCTAGATCTGTGTCATCATTGCGGGTCCAGTGTCCTCATCTGTAAAATATGGCGTCTTCCTCACTTTTGTGTTTCACAAGTTTGTGCTGCACAAGATGTACCTGATAAGTCCATCTCTGCCCAGCATCTGTTCAACAACCAGTCTCTAAGTGCCAGGAGACCAGACTGCTCAGGACGTGATCAGGGAAACGAAAGAACTTGTTCCCTGGGCCCTGCCCATCATTTACTTAAGTGTCTCACTGAGTGTCAAGCATAAGCCCAGCCCATGGTAGATGTTGTTCCTGCTTCTAAGGTAACGTCAAGCATATTGGAAAGACAATGCATATATGAAATAAGGAGATGGATTTAAAGTCATGTATGATGTTCGAGGGAAGCGCTTCTTAAGATCAGAAGAGGGAGAAATCTCTGTGGGTTTGACAGATCTGAGAAGGAGGCAGAGCAGCGAGGACTGGGTTGGCTGAAATGTGATGTTGGTGGTTATGATGATGGTGGTGGTGACAAATTTAGCCGAATGTATTGGGCACTTAGCACATGGCAGGTAAGGATGTGGTGCCTCATTAGTATCACATTTAATCCTCATATCAGCTCTCAAATGCAGGCACCATTATTGTCTCCATTCACCTGATGAGGAAACCGATGTCTAAACTTCTTTTTTGTTTGTAGAGACAGGTCTCTCCACATTGCCCAGGCTGTTCTCAAACTCCGGCCTCAAGTGAGCCTCCTGCCTCAGCCTCCCCAAATGTTTGGATTACAGGAGTGAGCCACCGCATCCGTTCCCAAATGTTTCATAGGAGAATCAGATCAAATTATAGCAACATCTTTTGGGAGTGGAAAGCAGGGATTAGGAAGAAAATAATGGAGACAGGTCTTCAAGGTGACCCTTGAAGACATCTTTTAGTATAATGTCTAATGTCTACATTTTCAGATTTAACTCCTTCTAGTAAAAATAACTTAAGGCCTCTTTCTAAGGTTATAATGCACCTTCCAGCACCAAACAAATACAACAAACTCATCTCAGCTCTTGTTTCTTACAATCCAGTCTGACTTCTACGACAGTAGGGAAGCCTGTCGTGGACTCGAGATTTTGTGATTGTGCATTTATTTCTTCCTTCCATCTTCTGGGGCATCCTTTGTCTTCTAAATTCTTAGCCTCCTTTTATGTTCTTAGTTCATTAATTATTGGCATTTCTTAAGACTGGGTTCTAAACCAACTTCTATTCCTGCATTCATTTATTAACTCAACATGTACTTGTTAACCACCTGATTTAAAATTTAATATGATTGTAACATCTTTGATCTGAAGGAGTTTGATCAGGATATACAATTCTGGTGTCAACTTCAGGAACACCTGTATCTGGATGCCCTACACAATGATATCCCTCATGTGGACCTTTTATCCTCTCTCCAGGTGTTTTCAGAGCATATTTTAAAACATAATGTTCTGGGAGCAGACTGCATTGGGTTTTTCCTAAATCGCTTACATCCTCATTTCCCCATTTTTAGGAATATTATTCATCTTCCTGGGCTTCTGCTGTTTCATGTTTATGGGTAGGGATGATCTTTTCTTTTTGATTTGCCTCCTCAAATAGGGTGGCACATGGTGCATGGCTCATGGCAACCTTCAAACAAGGTTGTCTAAATTATTTAAATGACCAACTGAACCCTGAGCTGTGAAAAGACAGCTCGGTGCAGCTCTGACTTCATCTCACAGAGGTTGAGTGGCATTTGATGGATGAAGCAAGAATAGCAAACAGATAAAATTTCATAGTGTTCGTTCAGCATTCCTTTATAAGCTTGACTTTGGGTCATTTTATTCACATGTTCTGCAGGATTCTTTTGGTGACAAGTGTCAGAAAACCTGACTCAAACTATCTTAGCAAGAAAGAGAAAGGGGATGTACTGACTTCAATATTGTGAAGTCCAAAGACCAATTCAGCATGTTCTCGTGGCATGTCAGATTCAGATGATCTCATGACTTCTCTTTTTACATATTTCGGCCCTATTTTCCTCTGTGTGTTGGCTTCTTTCTCAGCCAGGCTTTTGTCACATGATGGAAAATATGGTCACCAACAACATCCTATACTACTATCCTTACACTGGTATTTCAAAGGAAAGGAACCCCCCTCTTCGTTGGCATTTACATCTCAAATCTCAGGGGAGACTCTATTTGGCCTTGTTGCTCATCTCAGAACAAATCACTGTGGCTTCAGAAATGGCCTCCTCTAATTGGCCCACTCTGGGCACACACCCACACCTGAGTTAGGACCATGAGGCACTAGGATTGGCACCCTTCCAGGGCCACAGGGAGAAGGGAGAGGAGTCATTCTCCAAAGAACGGAATGCGGAGAACAGAGTATGTATATCTACTACATTCTTCCTCTCCCCTAACCCTACCTGCCCCAGCATTTTTTTTTTTTTTTTTGAGTTGGAGTCTCACTCATTCGCCCAGACTGGAGTGCAGTGGCCGCTCCCGGCCTGCTGGGCTCCGGCGATCCTTCAGCCTCAACCTTCCAAGTAGCCGGAACTACAGGTGCGTGCTACCACGCCCAGCTAATTTTTTGATTTATTGTAGAGACGAGGTCTCGCCAAGTTGCCCGGGCGGGTCTCGAACCCGCGGGCTCAGGCAATCCACTCACCTCGGCCTCCCAAAGCGCGGGATTACAGGCTGAGCCACCGAGCCCGGCTGCCCCAGCATTTTAACCAAAGAAGTTACAATCTCTTCACCCTCTGAAGCTTTATTGTGTTAGGAGATGAAAGAGAAGATGCTGGGCTTTTCCCAGAGATGGTTGCATTTCTATGGATGTTGATTTACTCTTAAACCTTTAGAATCATTTATAAAATTCTCAGTGGTGGTTATTGGAAGAAAAGACTTCCCGTTCTTTGCTCATAAACTTTCTTCTCAAAGATTTCAGCCTTGAATGTATACACATATATACACACACATAATCTATATGTGTATATGTTCACATACATAAGAATTTTTTAAACTGTTAAACAGATGCCCCCCCAATTGCTACTGTGTAACTTCTCCTACCCTAGAGAAGAGCTTAGGAGGCTCATCTCTCCTGATACCTCCTGGTGGGTGTTTGATCGAGGGAAGGGAAGCCGGAAGAAATCACCATCTATGGGTCTCTGTAATTTGCAGACAATATAACAGCTAGTCTCAAGTTCTTATTTGATTTCATGATATCATCCTGCTTTTCATCCTAAGAATTCTGCATGGCATATACTTTGGGTTTCGTTTTAAGCAGATCAAAACATCTGTTTTTGAAAAAATGTGTGATAACTCCATGGATCACCAGGGACACTTGAAAGACTGATATCGAGACCGGGTTTACCTACCTTAGGACTTGCAAAATCAGATGTCCCTGAGGAGAGACTGTGTCAAACTGGGTGTTTAAGTTCTCGGGAAAGCTTCTAATGGGCTCCTGCCCATTGCTGCCATAAGAAAGTATATGCATTGGCATATAGTAATGGATGACTAATTCCTGGATCCCTTCTCCTTGGTGGTACATGGGAGGACTGAGTGTCCCTGCCTCTTTGAAATTAAGAATGGCCATATGACTTGCTTTGGCCAGTGAAACATAAGCTAAAGTGATGTAGGTCACTCCAGGAAAAGAGATTCAACTGCAAGTGCTTGACCCTCTCTACTTCTATTTATCTGCCATGGTGACCATGAAGGCACCCGTTGACAAGGAGGCACATATTGGGCTGTCCCCTACAGGACAGCTGCCCTGGAAAATTACCTAGATCCACAGTTGTCTTGTATGGGTAAGAAGCGAGCCTTTCCAGTGTTAAGCTGTTGAGTTTTGAGGGATGCTTGCTACTGCAGCAAAACCTAGCCTATCTTGACTATTACATATGCCCAGTGTTACCTAACTTTTTTTAAGAGAAGTTAGACATCCAGATTTTTGTGTTTAATTTCTGATATGTTTAAAAAAAGTAAGGTAGAGTCAGAAAAGCCCAATTCAGCCAGCAAGCTACTAGACTACAATTTTGGTCTCTATAGTCTGAGTAGAGAATGGAGCGGTAATCCTATCAGAACTCTTGCAGGGTTTATAGTTCATGTCACATAACTAGCTCATAGCTCCTCTTGGCCTTGCTGTTAACTCATTTCTAAGTCATTCTTCCTATCTAGATGGTAGGTGGGGACAAGTGAGGAATTGTGTTTAAACGTTGTGAACCTCTCAGGCACATACTCAATTTTCAGTAAACACTAGTTGATTGGTTGATTACTCAGAACGATCACTTTCTCCTTAGATATTGGAGGAACATGTCTGGAGGTGAATCCTTTTACCGCACCATTTTCACTTTTTCCTCTTTGCAAAGAGCTTGGGATTCATCAACGTCCATTAAGCTTTTAAAATGAAATCGTCCAAACAAATCAGAGATGCGAAACCCAGTGTATTAATTGAGACTTTTCTAATTGCAAGTAATCGGAAACCTCAATCCAGGCTGCCTTGGGTATGACACAATTTACTGATTTCTATAACTAAAAACTGCAGGGTTCCGGATGATGTCAGGAGACTGGATTCAGGAACTCAGATCATGTCATGGGAACTCGATCTTTCTCTCTGTGGCTTGGCCCTATTCTTTTCTGGTCTTCTTCACATGAGCCTCCCTCTCAGAAGACCCTCTTATGTGGTGAATTCTGGTATTTCAGGTCCAACTTCTCTTCTCAGCAAATCCACAAAGTTCCTAGTGTCGTCAGGTTCACCTGGGATAGTGGCACTCTTTGAATGAGCCCATTGGCCAAGGCTGGGCATAACCAGGACTTTCCTAGTTGCGAGTGTTAGGACACCCAAATCCAAACCATGTTAAGCTGAGTCACTTGTCTGTCCCTGAAAGCCACTGGTGGATCAGCTCCTTCCAGGAACTGCAGGGAGAAGCAGGCCACCGTCTGCACAAAGGAACCAGTCCCTGGCCTCTCCCTCCCGCCACTCCCAGAGGCAGACTGTGTGTAGAGGCCTAGTGAGGGGCAGTATGGCTGGAAGGGAGACCTTACAGCTGTGTTCACAAAGTATCCCATGGAAAATTTAAAAACGCCCATAACAAATAACAGGGAAGACCTAGTGAATATTATAGGGAAGCAGAAGCAGCTAAAGACCCCCCAAATCACTCCTTGATGCCATCCCTGTGGCACAGCTGACCTGTGGGGGAAGCAAAGGCCAGTAGGACTGCCAGTGGGCCAGCCACGGTTCCAAGTAGGCCCTGGAAAGGACCTGCCATAACCACACTTGATTATTAGTCCCTGACCATAGATCAGTTTAGTTTATTCAAAGTCCCAGCCTAAGACACATAAAGTAACGTCACCTCTGTTCCATGTTTCATTACATATAAATGTTCAGGCCCGAGTCTCGGTGGGAGAAACATCATAAGGCAGTTTCATAGTTCCCAGCTTTGATCTTTATGCTGTAGTAAAGGTATGGTTGGCCTTTCTGGGGCTGAGAGTTGTGTTCCTCCACGAGACTATCAAATCACCACTCATTTTCCAATGTATATTCTCCCAGGGCCTTCCTTTCATCTCACTCGCCCACATCAGTATGGGGAAGCCTGATGATGGGGAAGGTGAAATTGGTCAGTTACTGTCACCACGACCTGGTCTGTCTTCCCTTCCATGAGACCAGGTCTTTGGTCCAGAAAGACGTCTCCGCCCGCGGAAGCAGCAGCGGAAAGCCTCACTGTGCTCACACCGAAGACACCATGCTGGGTTTGCTCATCTGCTCCCAACTGCCTCATCTTGCTGCTTCTTTCACTCTGAGCATCTGCACTCCAAGAAGGCATGACTTTTTCTTTCACTT
>CAUYQG010030886.1:0-65195 GCA_963574415.1 Tarsius wallacei | reverse complement strand
GAGCAGCCAACAGACACATGAAGAAATGTTCAACCTCACTAATCATCAGGGAGATGCAAATCAAAACCACGCTGAGATACCACCTAACTCCAGTCAGAATGGCAATTATCAATAACTCAAAAAATAACAGTTGCTGTAGAGGGTGTGGCGAAAAGGGAACACTTCTACACTATTGGTGGGGGTGTAAACTAGTGCAACCTCTGTGGAAAGCAGTGTGGCGATTCCTAAAAGCTCTAAATACTAACCTCCCATATGACCCCGCGATCCCCCTACTGGGAATATACCCTGAAGAACTCAAATCACTCTATAAAAAAGATACCTGCACACGTATGTTTATAGCAGCATTGTTCACAATTTCAAGAACCTGGAAACAACCATGCTGTCCATCAAAAGAGGACTGGATTAAAAAAGTGTGGTACATATACACAATGGAATACTATGCATCCATAAAAAAGAACAAAATCATGAATTTCGCAGCAACCTGGATGGAACTAGGGTCTACAATATTGAGTGACCTCTCACAGAAAGAAAGAACTGAGTATCACATGTTCTCACTCATATAATAGACCTTGATCATCCAACGTATTACCACAAGAAAATGACTGACAGTGGTGGAAAACTATGGAGGGGGAGGGGGAGGGTGATGGGATTAATGGTAGTAAATATCTGTCTGAGGATGGGGAGACACTTCTTATCAACAAGGGTGCCTGAACAAAGCATATTTGTATACCTAAACCTTAACTGTACCCCACAATATCATAATAAAAAATATTGAATAAAAATAAATAAATAAATAAAGGGCCCATCTTTCCTCTTGTTTTCCCAGATCTTTCCTGTAACCTCTAATATGTGGCAGACCTCTTACTCTTACCAAATCCTGGAGATGGTTTCCTGGGAGCATGTTCAGTGAGGGCAGAAGGATTCTGCTGATTCTGACTATGGAATGCGTCATAGCAGATCCTTGCCACTGCACATTCTCTCCCTGAGTGGAGTCTCCACAGAGCTTGTGACATGCAGCTCTGCTGGAAGGGATCTGACCCTTTGCAGGAAGCTGGCGTGCATGTGCCCTTCAGTCTCTTGTGTGTCTGCGTGCACTTGTGTCCACATCCCTGTATTTTGCATGTGAGCTAATGACGTAAGTGTCCGCTATGCATGTGCACCCTTTGGAGACTGTGTGCCTGTAAAGCTGCATATCTGCCTGCCCCCTGGGTGGTCAGGGTACGTGTGTTCTCTATGCCTATATAGATTCACGGACTTTCTGATTTGGAGAAGATCCCCCAATTCTTCTCATCAACCCCCTCATTTTATGTAGGTAGAAATGGGTCCCTTGACAGATAAAGTGACTTGGCCAGGGAGACATGGCAAGTTAGTTTCGGGGCAGATTCGAATCCTAGCTGCCCTTTCTCAATTCCATGGCTCCCTCAACCCTCTGTTGCTGAGTCCCCTAGGAGGTTTCCGCAGTCTACCCAGGCTCTTAGGACTTGTATCTGGGGCTCTCAAGAGCAGGCAGAGGGTTGGGGGGATATTTGGGTGCTTTTATTTCCACCTCCCCACTATTCAGACCCCACCCTCTGGCTAGCCTTTTAGACCCTAAATGTCGTCCTCCTCTTACCATGGATGTTCACCAAGAAGACCTTCACACCAATCTTCCCGTAGGTGGAGCTTAGCTAGACGTGTTGGGGTAGGGAGACAAAGGGAAAGGAATGTCCTGAGTGGGTCTCAAAAGCGACTCGCAGAACGTACTTCAGAGGGGAAGCCAAACAAACAAGCAACCCTGAGAGCTCTCGCAGCCTAAGATAAAAATAGCAGCAAAGCACACCACTTCTCCCTGGAGTGTTGGCTGCCGGCTACTCTGGGAAGTGGGGCGGAAATGGGGTTTTGCCAACGTGCAGGGCACTTAAAGGCACTATGGCCTCTTCTTATGGGGCCCGATCTTTCAGTAGCTTAGATTCCCAGACTCCACCTTTTTCCAGACTTTGTGGCTTCAGGCAGAAGCCACAGGGGAGGACCAAGGCTCAGAGAGTCTAGGGCTTCAGCCAAGGCCAGGCTGGACTCCAGATCCAGGCTAGGGAAGCGGGCTGAGGCCCAAGGCTGGGGCCGGGGCCTTCTCTGAACCCAGCTGATGGTGACATCAGCCTGTATGCTCTCTGTGCCCCTCTGTTTCCCTGATTTGCCTCTGTCTGAGCCAGCTCTGAGGTTTCCTGATTCCCTGTCATGGGTGGTGGCTGCTGAAAAGACATCAGATGGATACATTCATCCACGGTATCTGGTGGGCTGCCTGTTTGGCCCTAGGGTGTAGGACACTGATGCTATTTCTTCATTTCTCCTGGGTTGGTCGATGAGTACGGGATGGGGCATGAACTAGTGGCCAAGCTGGACTCTCCTCAGAGGACCGTGGATGGGTTCCTGGTGGCTTGAGGGGGAATTGGGGTGGCCTCCGCTGGGGGTGTGGAACACCGGGGCCTGAAGCTCTGGTAGCCCGCTCCAACCATTCACTGTCATGGGCTATCTGGGCCTACTCTTCAGAGAGCATTCTGTCCTGGTCACATGTCAGGGAAGGAGGGATCCTTGGGAGCCCTCAACCTCCATGGCAAGATCCTCCCTCAGCTTGTCTGAAATGAAGGCTCCTGGGAAAGCGGGTGCAGGAGAGCAGGGCGTGCATGGGGCGGTACTTCCTCTCCCCAAGGGCCTCACCTTGGCCAGGGCTTTGATGCCCATTAGGTCCACAAAGCTGACCCCACTCATGTCGAGAATGAGGGTGTGAAAGGTGACGAAGGGCGGGACACTGGCCAACGTGTCACGGGGCTCACCGGGGGCCTCAGCAGAGGCTGGCGGCTCACACTGGGCAGTTGAGGAGGTGTCAGGACTGAAGGTGATGTAGGACACACTGGCGCCATTAGCCGGTGTCTGGTTGTTATTGGGGTCGGTTGGGGAGGCGTTCTCGAAGTCTTGCTGGAGTTCCTGCAGGGAGACAGTCTGGAGGGGTGGGGGTGAGGGGCAGAGTCAGGGACCACCAAACTGGGTCAGACTTCGCTGTCGCTGAGGCAAGGGGCATGGAGGGTGTGGGTGGAGGGGAGTAACTCTACCTGGTGGTAGTGAATCCTGCCCCCCTCCCCGAAGGCCCCATGGGAGGACCCTAAGCCAAAGCCCCTCCCTGAGGCGGGGCCTGCCAGCTTGGTCTCTTACAACCCAGATGAAGTCAGAGGACCATTCTGAGAGAGGCACTGAGGCCTCAGCCTGTTCTGCTCTGAGAGGAAGCCCCCCTGGAGACACCGAGTCCCTTTTTGCATTTGTCTATGCCTGCCTGATTTTCCCCAGAACCCACACACTCACCCCAGTCTTGCTAGTTCTGGGTTGGCTAGGTATTCCAGGAAATTCACTGCTGCTTCCTATCTGGGGTTGTTTATAAGATAGATATGCCATGTCCTATCTTTGCCAGAAAATGCAGAGGGCCGTGGGAGTTCAGTGGTTGCCCTGGGTGCTCGTCCAAAAAGAGCACCTGGTGGCTACTAGGATATGATCCTGGAGACTTTTAGTTTTTGCCTCTCAGGTGGAAGGTGGGCTCCCGGGGTTATCATGGATACCAGGGGACAATATCGGAATAGGCAGGGGAGCAGGGCATGGGTGCCATTCCCAGCCTCAGTTTACCTTGGTTTTCATGAATAGAGACTTCCTCTGCTGTGTGGGCATTGTTCTCCTCTTCTCCTGCTTCTTGAGGTATTTCTGCTTGGCTAGTAATACTTTCTGGGGGTCCATACCCGTCTGTAGGGGGAGAGCCAACTGCAATCTTGACCTCCACCCTCCACAAAGGCGGTCTGCTCTCGGCTCCCAGCCCTTTTCTGCTTCCGTCTTCTGGCCACTCTTTGTCTAGCCCTTCTGGTCATGAGAGATGGAGCCTTACCTTGGCAATGACCTTTTGCCTGAATATCTCAGAGTTGGCAAAGTAGAGAGGGGAACAGTAGGTAACGATCTTAATCCCCTGAATGTCCTGGACCTGTAACAGGGAGACTGGGCTCAGGTCGCAGACATGTTTAATTGGCTTAAAAAAACCCCAACATTTTCTCCTTGGGGTGAGGCAGGACAAAAGAGGGCAGTCATACACACCCCAGTGTAGGTCTTGGGATTCACATAAATGTCAGTGTCCACGACCTGGGCCAGAGCGTAGCCATTTCGACTGGGTGAAGAAGGAAAAGAAAATCCTAAGAGAATGCTAACAGCACATGGACCTGGAAGGATGCTGGTGTGTGTGTGTGTGGCAGGGAGGTGGTGGTGGGGGGTGCTGGGGCAGAGCCAGGGCAGGACAGGGTCCTGTCCTTGCTCCCAGGCTTGCTGTGACTATCTCTTTGCACTGAAGACACCCACCTGGAGGCCTGTGGTGAGACAATAAGTAGGGGGATGATAGGCCCTTGACATAGCTCAGACCAGGGCTTAGGGGAGAGAAGTGGTGGGGGTACACAAGGTGACAAGCTTAAGTGGCCCTGAACTCACTCCTTCCTGGTTCTGAGTCCTTTTTTTTTTTTTTTGAGTTGGAATCTCACTCCGTCACCCAGACTGGAGTGCAATGACCGCTCCTGGCCACCGCAGCCTCGACCTGCTGGGCTGGCGATCCTTCCGGCTCAGCCTTCCAACTAGCTGGAACTACAGGCGCGCGCTACAACACCTGGCTAATTTTTTTGATTTATTGTAGAGATGAGGTCTCGCCAAGTTGCCCAGGCGGGTCACGAACCCTCGAGCTCAGGCAATCCATTCACCTCAGCCTCCCAAAGCACGGGATTGGTTCTGAGTTCTTAAGGGGAGAAGACAGGGTTCTCCCAGCACTCAGCATCCTCCCTGCCCTGGCCAGGACTCCCTCCTTTTGGCATCCCCAGCCTGTATTACAGATATGTCCTCTGCCCTGTTGCTCTTTTGGGTTGGGGCCCCACTTGGTTTGGGGTTCTGGCGGTGCCTTTGGAAGGACGTTGAGTCTCACCCACCTGCTCTTCCCCTACATTCTCAGTCAGCCCTCTCTGTTTGACCCTCCCCAGCAAGACTTCTGGGGTATTCGGGATATGGGAAGTCAAACAGCCCAGCCTGTGCCCACAGTCCTGGCGGGAGAGGGCTCTCCTTGGGCCTTGCAGCACCTCCAGAGCCAAGTCTAGAGATGGCAGGTGCAGTGGGCTCAGCCAGGCCTTGGCATGGGAGCCTGGACAGGATGGCCTAGGGACCCCAGGGATGTGCCTGGGAGAGAGGAAGCTGTTACTTACAACTGGGTCTGGAAGACCACAACCAGGATAGAGAAGGCGACACCCACTGCCACACCGTACGGCAGGCTCAGGAAAAAGGAGGCGAGGAAGCTCACCACCCAGACGCACTGTGAGGAAAGAGATGTCAAAAGCAGGCCTGGGGAATAACTGTCTCTTTCAGGAAGTCTTCCTGGAATAGCCAAGGTCATCCTCTGCGTGCTTAACCTCAGACCCACCCTTCCCTCTTCGTTGCATTTTTGCAACGTTTTATAATTTGTGCTTGGGTTACACTTGCCTATTTGCCTTAGCTTGAATGTGGCTGCCTGATCTTGTCTGTGTTGTTAATAGAAACCCCAGCACACACGGAGGCAGCATCTATGAAGGCATGCGTCTTGCGTCAGATATACCTGGTTCAAAGTTTGGTTCTTTAATAGCTATGTTTTCTAATCCTCAAAGAGAGAATAATGCTAATAATAATACTACCTACTTTATGAAAGAATTAAAGAATTTAGGAGTGTAAAGGTCCTACCTGGTGATGGTCTTCAATGGGCGACCAATAAATGTGCATTTCCTTTCTCTGTCTAGCAGCAAGTTATACGCTATTCCTATAAGAAGACTGCAGCCTGGGGCTGGGGGCCTGGTTGTGTGACTGGGAAGTTTTTAGTGTTTTTCTGTTTGTTTTTGTTTTTTTTTTTAAGTCGGGGTCTCACTGTGTTGCCCAGGCTGGAGTGCAGTGGTGCGATCCTAGCTCATTGCAGCCTCAAATTCCTGAGCTTAAGTGATCCTTCTGCCTCAGCTTTCTGAGTAGCTGAGGCTACAGGTGCACGCCACCATGCCTGGCTAATTTAGTTTTATTTTTATTTCTGTAGATACGAGATCTCATTGTGTTGCCCAGGCTGGTCTCGAACTCCTGGCCTCAAGCGACTCTTCCATCTTGGCCTCCTAAAGTGCTGGGATTACAGGCGTGAGCCACCACCCCCAGCCTGGATGTTGCCCCCTATGGACCTTTAGGATTCCACAGTTTCTCTAAAGGAAACAAACTACCCGGATTCCTGTAGAGAATTGTTGTGAAGATCAAATGAAAACACAAAGTGCTGATGAACACAAGAGACTATTGCCGTAGTGGGGGATTGTTAGGATATGGTAAAAACAGATTCTTGGGTTGGGAATTGAGACATAATTTTTCTCCCTATCTTCATCACTCCCTCCCTGGGGACCCCAGATGAACCACTCCCTTCTCTGGCTTTAAGGATTTCCTTCCCTGAACCTCCCTCCCCTGTGAGACAGTACAACCTAGATGTTTGGAGTTCAAGCTAGAGTTCTAATCCCAACTTTGCCGCTTCCTACCTACCTGTGGCCTTCGATGATTTGCTTAACCATTCTGAGTCTTGGTTTCATCATCTTTCAGGGAGGTTAGTTAATCCTCTCTCATAGATTATGGTGGGGCTTAAATGGAGACAATGGAGTGTCGTCAATACACACCAGCCTCTATTACGATTGCCAGTGGAGGATGCGGTGGAGTGAGTGACTAATCACAACAAGAAGTCATGTTTGCAGAATGTTTTGGTTACATGGTGCTTTCCCATTATGAGCTCATGTAATCCCCAGGACCAGGGTTTGACGCAGCCATGACTGTCACCCTCATTTACTGACAAGGAAATAGAACCCCACAGAAGTCTGGTAACTTGTTCAAGACCCTGGTCCCTTAGTTTTATGTTATAGGCTTTAAAAAAATAATAGCTATTTCCTTTTGCTTTTTTTTTTGAGCTGTAAGTCATAAAACCAGCTTTTTAATTTTTTAGCACAAATTAAAATCCAGACAACATATAGCTTACTTGTATTATCACATTTCTTTTCACAGAAAACCCTAGACAGGAGAGAATAAAGTAGCCATTTCATAGGTGAAGAAGCCAAGACTCAGAGAGGTTAAGGGACTTGCTATTGGCCACGGAGCCAGGGAACAGATGAGTTAGGGTTTGAGCATAGGATGTCTCCCTCTAAAACCTGGACTCTTAACCACTCAGCTATGCTAATCAGATCGTGGCAGACCAGAGGGTTCTTTATTGGGACAGAGCTGACAGGGCTATGGGGTTGGAGGAGGGGCAGGGGCATGGGGGTGCTCAGAGGCTGCCCCATACTTACACAGTCCAGCTTGTTCTTCCTCCACAGGTAGTAGGGGTCGGCAAGTTGCTTGAGGGAGTTCTTGAGGTTGACAGCAATCAGGGCTCCTAGCACAGACTGGAGAAGCAGAATATTGCTCCAGGCCAGCTGGGGTGTCCCCTTGTTTTTGCCTTCTTACACATATCTCCCTTGGAGCCTGGCAGGACAGAGCTGGAAGCGCCTGGAGCTCCAGCTGGAAGAGCCCCCACATCTCTGCACTCAATCTTAGATTTGGAACGGGCTGGCGTTAGGGCCATGGGGTCCATACTGGCCCCACCTTTGCCCTCCCTCTGTTCCCTCGCCCCTAAATGGCTCCTGTGCAGAGACCTCCTAGCTGGGCTGTATGAGTGCCTGGCACTTACAGGTACTGCCCAGGGATTAGACTCAGAGACTGGAATTTGAGACCAGCCCTGCCCCGTGAGCTTTCTCTCCATGGACAGATCATTTAGACTCTCAGCCTCAGTTTCCCTCCCTTGTAAAATCTGGAGAATGCATCGTCTACCTCACAGGTTGTGATTGAGACTAAGTATGGCAATGATGGCACTCTGCAATCCGTTCAGTGCTACACAACACTCAGGGACCATTCTCACTGGAGTCTGTTGCTGCCCCTTGCTTTCTGGCTGGGCACTTACCTTGGGAAGAGGGTACAAATAGGACCCCAGCACCAGCATGGTGATCATCACTACCAGAGACACGCACAGGCTCGCCACCTGGTCCGAGAAAAGAGTTGGGTATAGGGGGTAGGTGTGAAATGTTTGCTCTTGATTTGTTCCCAACAGATGGCTTTGGAGGAGTAGAGATCAAGGGGGGCAGAGCTGGCTGGGTTGGCAGTGCCCAGGCTTCTCTGTGGGGCAATTTCCATCCCCACCCTACTCTGCTAGGACAGGACTCACTTGGGATTTTCCTCCAGCGCCATCCACAGCCAGAGTGACGGAGAGAGCACAGCAGATGACGTGAATTTTAAAGAAGGAGCCGAAGAAGTTGCTACAGCCCAGGGCAATCATCTCCTGTGGGGGCAAGGACAGGATTAGAAGCCAGCACGGGGTTGGGGGGTGGACCATGCATAGTCAGCCACAGAGTCAGCCAGGCAAGCTGGATCTTGGGCCTAGGATTTGAGAGCGATCCTGTACAGTAAAGTCACATACTCTCAATCAAGAAGAGGTCTTGTTCCTGCTCCTTGCTGTCAGGCAGCCTGCCTCACCTCACCCCAAAGAGCCCCAAGATATCTTGTGCCAGGCCTGTGTTGGCCATCTCACCCAGCCCTGCCGGGGTTAGCTGGAGCTACCTGGTTCGAATCCACATCATAGCCGTGCTTGTTGGCGAGGGTCCGGCCCACAGCCAGGTTGATGACGTAGCCCACGATGGCCAGGGAGAAGGCTGTGCCTATCATGTCCTTCCACTGAGAAACCACAGGCGACACCGGAGTGGGGAACCTGCCGAGGAGCCAGGAAGGAGGCAGGGCCCAAGGGTGTGACGGGGGAGGGCAAGCTGAGTCCTTTACCAGCCCACAGGAACCAGCCAGGCCCCACGGCATGCCAGGGTCTTAACCTAAGTTCTCCTATCCAGTCTGAATCCTCACTCCTGTTTTACAGTGGAGGAAGCCGAGGCTTAGAGAACCTAACTTGGCCAAGGTCGCAGAGCTGGTGTGTCACAGAGGAGTTTGTTTACTTCCTGATTCTGGATGCTTTATGCTCATGAGTCCAGACCTTCAGACCTCCAGCCCTCCCTCCGTCGCCTGCTCCAACTCTGTGGGACAAGCATTGCCCCTCTTCCCGTGGCCCCACATGGTGCCTGGCACAGAGTGGTCGCTTATCAAATTTTGCTGATCCTAATAGCTCCCTTTCTGCAGGGATAAAGAGCCAATGCATTAGAGCAAGGCAAAGAGCCAGTAAGGGGCTGATCAGAGAAGCTTTGTTTAACAATGTCAGTGGAGGAACGTGGCCTTTGAGACTCCCTTTTCATAAAACAGCCAGCGTGGGCTGGTTGTGTGGCTCTGCTCAGGAAGGGTTCACATGTAGTCAGTGTCATATAGTTTACAATGCACTTTCATAGAGTTCATCTCGTCTCATCTCTGAGCTCAGGCCTCAGTGGGGTGTGTGATGGGGATGGGGCCAGGTTCCTGGGGCATCTGAACTCACCCATGTTGGATCTCTCCCACGATCTGCATGTGATACTTTTTGGGCATCTTACAGCCCCCGGAGATAGCTGTCGCCACCACCACCTGCAAACCCAGAGTAGAGAATGGAGACCCTAAGTTGGGGCCAGAGTAGAGATCTCTCTCAAGTGTCCCTTTTCTCTGGGGTTCCCAAATCCTCCTCCCCTGCCTCCCTGGTGGAGGGACCATCTGGGGAGCAGAAAGAGCGACAGATAAGGGCAGGAATGGATTCCCATCTGACTTTCG
Organism: Tarsius wallacei; assembly: GCA_963574415.1. Taxonomy (NCBI): domain Eukaryota; kingdom Metazoa; phylum Chordata; class Mammalia; order Primates; family Tarsiidae; genus Tarsius; species Tarsius wallacei. Next base: position 55,412 of record CAUYQG010030886.1, on the reverse strand, counting down.
GTCCTTCTGGTTGCCAGTGAGAGGGTCCAGGGGATGGGTAGGGGATCCCCCACCCTGGCTGGAGCTGGACTCCTCTTCTCACAGCCCTTCAAGTCTGGCCCTCCAACACCCCAGCTCTGGACAAGGTCCTTACCACAATCATCTCTGTAGGGATGGGGAAGCGGATCTTGTGCATGTAGCGAGCATTGAGCTCCTTCACCAGCACCAGGAAGACTCCACTGATGAGGGCGAAGACCAGCGAGGCAACGTTGGTGTGGGGGAGGTTTTTGCAGATGTCAATGAAGGTCTGAGGAGACAGCATCACGCTCACAGGCTCCCACCCTTTCTTCTACCCCACCCTAGGGCACTATCAAAGTGAATGGAAGCAGAATTCAGGCCCTGGTCATGAACACCATGCTGTCTTCCACCACCCTCTCTCGAAAGGCACATAGGGAGCTCATGCTGGGATAGGAATGCTTTCTTTTTTTTTAGAAGAGTTCAAGCTAAGGGAGGAGTGATGGAGAGTAGACATAAGGAAGGACTTCCCTGGCAGGGAGGGGCTGAGGCACTGGAATGGGGGAACTGATGGAGAGTGCACATCTCCTTTTCTGCAGGGATTAACTACAGAAAACCTCAACACCTCCTTGAGGTGATACATTTGACCCTCCCTCCCAAGGGAAACCCCTCAGAATCCTCTCTGAACAATGGGTCAGCTAGCCCTTCCTTGAGGACATCCCATAATGAGGAACTCCATAACTTGTTTTTATTTTATTTTTTTTGAGTTTGGGGTCTCACTCTGTTGCCTAGGCTGGAGTGCAGTATCACAGTCATGGATCAGGTGATCCTTCTGCCTCAGTCTCCCAAGTAACTGGGACTATAGGCGTGCACCACCATGCCTGGTTATTATTATTATTTTTTGTAGAAATGGAGTCTCACTATGTTGCTGGTCTCCAACTCCTGGGCTCAAGCAATCCTCCCACCTCGGCTTCCCAAAGTGCTGGGATTCTAGGCGTGAGCCACCAACCCTGCGTATGTGTCTGCTTGAGCCCATCCCATTTGCAGGGGCGCATCTCCAGACTCACAAAGACGATGGACCCTGGGCCTGTGTAGGAGGGAATGGTCAGTCCGAAGATGTACTTGAGCACTGAGATCAGGATCTGCAGACCAGCGGCCGTCATGAAGCCCCGGATGAAGGACTCAGAGAGGTAGATGGCCACAAAGCCGAACTGCACGAAGCCCAGGCCCATCTGAGACGAGAAAGAGGGTGGTGGGGAAGACCAACGTGTATCACTGTTCCCACAGCCTGCCTGACCCAGGCCCAGACCTGGAGCTCTGTGCAGCCCTGGAGTAGCAGGCGATCTGGGAAAACGAGTCCTCTGTGACCTTGTCCTGCCCTTTACTGTGTCCTATGTGCCTGCCATCAGACCTTTAGATCCTTTAGGGCATGAGCCTTTTGGTCACCTCAGCTCTCTGCCTTCTGTTTCCTTGTCTCTAAGTAAGCCTGGTTCTCCCCCAGTGTTTCCTCTCTCAGTAAATGACACCATCATTAATCCAGTTGCCCACCCAAAAACTTGAGAGTCATCCTCCCTCACCTCCCACATCCAATCTATCACCAAGCTCTGTTAACACTCCTAGAAAAAAGGTCTTGAAGTCTGCCCCATTTCCTTCTCCGCAGTCACCAGTCTAGACCCCCATTACTCCTGCCTGGACCTCTGCAGAATCTCCCAACAGGTCCCTGCCTTTATTCTAACCCACCTCACACCCATCATCTCTGCCAATCCTCTGTCAGGATCCTTATAAACTGCCAATCGAACCCAAAGCTGCTGCTTGAGGGATAGACTCCGGACTTCAATGTCTGACCCCTGCTGACCTTTCCAGTCTTTTCTCTAGCCGTCTACCCTTTAGCCACACCAAACTCTCTTACCATTCCCTGCTCAGATCACACTCTCTTAGGCTTCAATGCTTTTGGGTGTTGTTTTCTCTGCCTGGACCATCCTCCATACCTTGTTCCTCTGGTTACTGATTAACTTCTACTCTACTTATCCTTTAAGATAGGTCAAGTGCCACCTACTCTTTGAGGTCTTCCCTGGCTCTCTGTTCTGTGTTCCTACAGCTCTTTATACATAGCTCTATTCTGCAGCCTACCCCATTGCATACAAATGTATTTGTGGACATATCCACATAATATCCAATGTGGACATTCCCCTGCCGGGCTGTGAGCAACTTGTGAACTGAGCCTCTTTTTCACTTATCTTTGTATCCTGGGGCGTAGCCCAGTTTCTGGCACAAAACATTAACTGAATGAATGAAAGATGCTTTTTGGGACTGCATCTTGCTCTTGCGTTCTATCATGCTAGGTATCCTTCATAAAACCTAACAGAATCTTTTGGAGTAACTCAACTTATGTTGTGCAACTGCTGTTGTAGCTTGGAGAGGGCTGGAAGGGGTGAGGGATGTTAGAGAAGCTAAGCAGTGTGGTGTGGAGGGCTGTGCTGGCAGAGTGGGGTTTCTCCAAGAGGTAGTGGGAAAGGCTGCAAGTCTCTTAGACCGTCTTCAAGCTTGGGACAGTTTTACCAGTTGCGGCTGCTGTTGTTATATTTGGTCCTGCTAGGTGCAGGGAGGAGAGACTGAATTTTCAAGACCCTTTTTAGCCCTGGGTTGGGCAGGAGGGGAAGGTAGAGTACTAAACTAGATTTAACATCAAAGCTTGTGCTTTGAGGCAGGGGTAGGGTTGTCTGATGCCCTCCTGGCAGTATTGAGGGCCGTGCCCCTCACCTGGATGATGGCGGTCAGGCAGGCTAGCGTTGCTGACACATGCAGCCTCTCTGCTTCCATGGCTGCCGTGTCCACATAGCTCTCATTGGTGGCATTGTTGAAGACCTGGAATTTCGACTCTGGGGCCAGCTGCAGACAGATGTTACCCACCAGGATGCTGATAACCGCAAAGGTACCTGTGGTGCCCACCCAGCCAGCAAAAATCAGAGGTTTGGACCACGCCCATGGAAATCAGACAGGGGCCCAGGAATGCTTCCCGACCCCTAGGGGGATGGACTCCCACACTTCCAAGGCTCTTCTTCAGCATAATAGCAACTGTTCACATCTAACCATGATCCATGTGTTTCAAGAAGCTTTCACCTCAGTGGTCAATATTATCTCCTTGGACACGTGAGGAAATGAACTTAGAAATACAAGCAGAGCCTAAACCTGAAAGCAGCCTTTGTGACCAGGATTTCTCCATCTTGCTTGGCACTGGAGAAGTCCAATTGCCTTTGCAATGGCCTGCAGGGACCAGTCCGGGAGTGAGGAAGTGATTTTTCATATCTGTTTAGCCCCTAATAGCATATAGTGTATCTTGTTCTGCCAACATATGGTCTAGCTTGTTCTGTCTTCCTCTCATTCTTGGGAGGGAGATGGAACAGGTAATACTAACTGAGCTCACAGAGGTTCGGTAGTTCCTCCAAGGTCACCAAGCACCTGGGACTGACTTCCTTCACAGTGACCTTCCTCTAGGACTGACCAGCACCAACTCTAGAGAAATGCAGATGGAACATCCCCCGGGGTCCCCTTTGCCGTACCACCCAATCTTGTGGCCCAGGTCATCTGGCCTGCCGAGGGGAGAGACCTTACCTGGCACCATCTGGTGCACACCCCCCAGGAAGAAATATGTCAGGAGGGGGAAGAAGGAGGAGTAGAGACCATTGACTGCAGGAAGGTTGGCCAGCAGAGCAAATGCCATGCCTGCAGAGGATAAAGAGATTGAAGGCTTGGAGCGGGGTTGGCTTACGGGCATCTCAGAAGGATGGGTTGGGGTGGGGAGATGAACGGGGGGAGCAGAAGGCCAGGCCTGGGTGAGGGGACCCCCTCACCTTGTGGCACCTGGATGGATCCCCCGCTGAGTCCACCCAGCAGGTCTGGGATGATGTAGTCTTTGATCTTGTACTTGGGAAGCCAGGAGAGCACAGGCAGCAGCCCAAACACCGCAGCTTTGATCTTAGCTGAGGAACATCTGGAGGGAAAGAGGGCAGGTTTCCAGTCAACTCTGTGTGGTTTGGCCACTCTGAGTTGGGGAGGGATTATGATATCTTGCTCATTTCATTCATTCATTCAAAATCATTCCAATTTCAGATATGATACCAAGCATCCACACTGTACTGTGTGCCAGGATACTGAGAAAAGGCAGGAACTTTCTCTCGAGAGCTTCTCAACACTCCCTGAATATTAGCTGGAGATCTTCTGGCTGCCAGCTGCTTACCTGGGACTCAGCTTAAAGGAGTGGCTTTGATGGTGGCTCAGCCTCCTAAGGTATGGGGTCCATTCCTCAACTCAGATGGCCTTTCTCCAGGAAAGGTGCCTCTGAGTTCCTGTCTGACCAAAGGCAGTCCTGAGTACCCTCATCTGGGCTCCTGCAACTCTGTGTGCATCTTGTGTTGCAGTTACTTGCTTTTGGCCTGCCTTTCTCCCTAGAAAGCAAACCCCACCATGGGGGAAGTCTGCCTGTCTTGTTCATCTTTGTACACCTTGAACATCACACAGGGGTGCTTTGTAAATATTTGTTGAATAAATGAATAAGTCTGAGTAGGAGCTGGCTGCTGCCATTTTTCTTAGAACTTCCCGTAGATGGAAGGCTCTATTGTTCCTGCAGGGTGCCACTCTGCTGACTCACCATCCTTTATGTGTGTTAATTCCAATATCGGAGTGCTTTCTCCTGCTAATTCCTTGGCGGTGGAGGGTGAAGAATGGGGTAGCTGTTCGTTGGTGAACACAGGGTGGGGGTGTTTGTTGAACGCCTCATGGTCCTTTCATAGAAACTCAGGAGCGGTAGGAACAAGGGCCTACAAACTCAAGGGTGACAGCCGGTGGATTGATGACTGGAAGTGGGTGGGAGGGGGACCGTTTGCTTTCCTCCTCCCAGTTGAGGAAACTCAAATACCCAGGGCCCATCTGGTGACTCACTGGCCTGCTCTGATTAGGTTTCCTTTCCTGCCCTGCACCAATTTCTTCTTTTTGCTCTTGTTCAACAATAGTTTCCCTGACATTGGGTCCCTTGGATGTCACCCAAGACTGAAACCGACACAGACAATGCTTTGTACCTTGGAAAGTCTGGGCAGACTTTCTTTCCCAACTAACACGCCATGAAACAGCACCACCGTCAACACGGGACTCACAAGTCTCTTCCAGGGCTTACAGGTGCCTCTCCCATCCCTGGGATGCTGGAAGGGGAGGTGGATTGATGGTGAATCCCTTAATTTATCTCTCAAACCTTGTTCTAAGAGAGAACCAGTCCTGCAGGAACTTGATCAGGCTTATTTGTGGCAGAGAAGACTAGACTCCTGAATAGAGAGCTGGCTAAGGAAAGGAAAACAACTCATTTGAGGGCTAGGCCATGCCCAACCTTACTTATAAGTCTGCTGTATGTTGGACACAGCAATCTGAAGCCTGAAAGGAGAACTGGAAACAGACGCCAAGAGGGAAGTGGAGAGAGGAATTCACTTTCTTGACATTCATCCATTCAACAAATATTTATTGGAGACCTTCTCTGTGCCAGGCACTGTCCACGGCTCTTGACACCAGTATCATGGAACTTGTCAGTTCACTACATTCCTTTGTAGTTTTCATTGTCCTTAATTTCTTAGGGCAACAGAAGACCACCTCATCCCTCCAGCATAGAAGCAACCCAAACCTCAACTCTTCTGGGCACAAAGGCTGGCAGAGCCCATCTGTCTGAGGAGCACAGCTGTGGGGACAGTGCCCAGAAACTGGGCACCCAACCTTGACTGTACCTGAGCAGAGATGGAGACTCCCAAGAGAAACAGGGTTGGGCCGGGGTTATTAATAAAAACTCAAGTGGGTGATTCCCCCAGCCTGAACCAGTTCCACCTGCATCTCTACTTCAGTGACCTCAATCCAGGTAACTGAATCAGCTGTTTCCCCGGGGAAGCAAGGGAGAGTGAGCCAGCTCACAGCCAGGGCGAGAAGATCCGCCAGGAGTCTGGCAAGGGGGAGGGCAACGCTCGCAGCCTTGGGCTCCCAGGGTGTGGGTACAGATCACCTTGGGCAGCCCCTTCCTTGGAGGTAAGGTTTCACTGCCTTCCATGGCAGTTCCAGGGCTCTGAGAGTGGAAGGAACCTGGGGGCTTGTCGGACCACACCCTGCTAGGTCCCCTTCAAGAAAGTCCAGGAATTTAGATCCTCCTTTGGGCATTCTCTGGACCAGGTGAAGGAAGGAACATCCAGGAGGAAAAGGACAAAGGGTTTGGGGTGATGGTGGCTTTAGGCTTTTTTTTTGGTAAGGATGGACAGGACATGGAGTAAGGGTTCTGATGCTTCCTTCTCCTCCATGTTGTAGCATGTCCATCTATAGCAACTTAAAATGCCCAAGAGAGACTTGGGTGGACTGAGCATATGGGGAGATGCCATGCAGGGGCTCAGGGGTGCCCCACAGCCTTTCTGAACCTGTGAATGGTCCTTGCTCCTACTCCCCATCCTCCCTTGGGGTCTCAGTACAGAGGCAGTTGCAGGATCTTAAGTTCAGCATTCAGAACCTCACTTCCCCTGGGCTTCCCTAGGTCTCGTCTTAGGGATCCTGGTGCAGAAACCAAGCCCTGGTGCAGGAAGGATTTGGTGGGAAGCAGAGGAGAGAGGATCTGGGCTCTAAGCCACGTTACCTGAAGGCATTGCGAAGTTTTTCTCCCACTGGGTATGTCCGATCTTTCTTCTCAAACTCATCATCGAAGAGGGTGAGAGAGTATGCGGCTCTGTCTACCACGTAGCGGGGCCTGGGCTGGTTCATGTCTGGGGCATTTACAGGCTTTGGGAGAAGCAGAGTAGAGGAGGCTGAGGGAACATCCCTCCCCGGTGCCAGCCCGGGCCTTCTCTCTGGTCCTCGCAGCAGCAGAGTTTTATCCTGGACTTCCCCGCCCCCACCCAGCAAGGTGCCTCCCTTCCCTCTGTCAAGTCTTTCCACCAGACTCACTTCTTTTGGTGGCCTTCCTTCCCAGACACTGATGATGCACACACTCGCCCCGGCTGTTTTGCTTGGCGCCCAGCACATGGCTGGCACTCCACGCCTGTGATATCATCGTCACCCCCGCTGAACACCAGGCAAAGAAGAGGTGGGAGTTCAAGGGCAGGAGTCACAGCTGGATTCGGCACATGGATCCTACTCTCCCATGACCTGTGGTGCCTCCACAAGCCATGTCCCCACACCCAGACCTCAGTTTCCCTGGCAGAAAGGCTCATGCCATTCAGCTAGTCAGCTTGGAAGAAGCAGAGGAAACAACCTACTTAGAGACAGAGGGCTAGCCGAGGTGACCTCGGGAGGACCCTTCTGGAATAAGATGCCAAGAGCTTCATCAACAGGTTTCCCAGAGGGGTCAATGGTGTGTTTGGGGAAATCAGGATGACCTGCCTGCCAGCGCTCTCTCCCACGGCTTCCTGTGCCTAACCTTTCCCCCACCCTTGTGTACTGCTCTCCCTCTCCTCTTTACGCAACCTTGCTGACATTCCAGAAGCTGAGTTGGGCAGAGCTGAGTGCCAGAGGAGTTCCCTGTAGGAAGCTTTCCCCCTTCCTCCTCCACCTGTGGGCCCCCTTCCTGACCCCTGGCCCCAGAGCTGGGAGAAGTTGCTTGGAGGACCACAGAGGAAGGATGGAGAAGAAAGAGATGGGGCTGGCTGAAAGGGAGGTGGGGAGTGAGGGATGACTGTAGCCAGTTTGGCAAAAGATTTAAGACAGGGTTGAAAACAACTAACTCCCTGGGGGCTCCAAATGCCCCCAGTTTCCTAGGGGAGAACCTGGGTGAGTGAGAAGGTGATCAGAGAGGTACAGGCTAGTTAATGCCTTCTGGAAGAGAGCACTGGACAGATAGAGCATTCATGAAAGGTCCAGAAAACTGCTTCCTAGGCCTGATTTTACTGATGAGGTGGAATAGGTAACATTGTTTCTCCCAACTTCAGATTCCTTGTCAGTAAAATGGAGGTGACACACCTCTCTAGAAGGGTTACTGTGAAGATCAGATGAGTTCATGGATAAGAAAGGATTATGTAAAGCATGATGCAAATGTGAGTTTCTATTTTTAAGAAGATTGTGCTCAGGTTGCTGGAGGTTGGGCTGGTGCATTCCATTCATTTGGCCTCGGAACTGAGTCTACTGGGAACTCTAGGCAAGGGCTGGATGCCAGGCAAAACCCCAGGGATGATACCCCGTGGAGGAGAAGGTGAGAGAATGAACCCACCCACAGCACCTTTGCCCAGCCTGGCACTTAGTATGTACTCAACAAATGCTTGTTGAGTGAATCAATAAATGGTGTTTTGGAGGAGACGTGGACAGAGATGAGTAAGGGCAGTGGCATTTGAGACATTTCAGTGGGAGAAATGAGAAACAGAGTAGCTTAAGGAAAACAGCCCAAGTTTTGGAGCCAGATGAGCCTGGGTTCAAAGATTTAGTTTCTTCATCTGAAAATGGGGATAATAACAGTCCTGGGTAGTTGCTACGAGGATTAAATGAGATCATGTTCGTGAAGTGGCTGGCCTTTATGGGCACCCAGTAAATGGTAACGGCGGTGATTACTATTATTAAGATGGGAGGTATTTTCTTCCTCATAGGAGAGTCTACTCAGAGACGTCCAGCCCTTCACCGTCCAGTTAGGCAGGCTGATCCCACTCTTCCTCCCCACCCTCTCTAGGGTCTACAAAGGTCTGGCTAGCCACATGGTGGTTTGCCTGGTGGGCTCTTTGGGAACAATAAATGGGGAGCATGAATCTCCCATAGGAAGCCAGAGTTCCAGATCTTTCTGCTGAGAAAGGGTGATGGTTTGGAGAATCTATCACAGGCTACTGAACAGACCACTTGTAAAGAAAGGACCAGAAATTTCAAGGGGGGCTAAATCAGAAATGGAGAGCCCTTTGGAAGAGGAAGTGATGGGAGACCTTGCTTCTGTGCCAACCAGCAGGTGCTGATCCCTGAAGTATCTTCCCGGGCTGCTTCCAAAGGCTCTACGTTCCAATGATGTGTTTGTCTAGGGAGGTGTTATTAGCATCTGATCCTACTGAGCCCCCATACCAGTTCCCCTTTCTCCAGTTTCCTCATGTCCTCAGTGGTGTCTTTTTCCCTGCCACCCAACACCCCGCATCCCTGACCTTTCTCTCCCATCCAGCCTCTACATTCAGTTGTCCATCAAATCCTACTGCTACTTCCTTCCTCTCTCCCTCTTTCCTTCCCTCCCTCCTTCCCTCCCTCTCTCCCTCTCATTCCTTGTCTCCTGTTCATGCCTCTATGCCTCTGCCCACCCTGTCCTCAAGTCTTGTCCCATACTTGGACTACTGCAATAGCCTGCTAACTGATTTTTTGGCCTCTGGTCTTGCCCTCTCCAATTCAGCCTACATCCCCTTCTCAGAAACCTTTGTCTTCCTCATTTCCGGGAAGATAAATCCCAAACTCCTTATTTTGGCATTTTAATTTTTTATCCTCTGGCCTCGGATTTGTGGACTTGGTAGACTTGTTGGCTGGTTCCCTCCACACCATCCAGGCTGGTCTATTCCCGACACAACAAGCAAGCCTGGGTCTCTGTTCCCACTTTCCTCCTTACCTGAGATGCCCTGACTCATTTCTGCCTTCCTAGACCTGCCCATCCTTAAGACCTGTTTGAGTTCCTCCTCCTCCCTCCCCTTCCTCTCCCACTTCTTGCCCTCTTTTCTCATCTATGAATCCTTTCCTGACCACCTGTCCCCGAGGGGATGTCTCTTTCTCCTTGGCTCTCCTCCATGTGTACACTACCTTCTTTTTAGCCTGTACACAACTGTGGGTTTTGGCCATTTTGGCTATCCCTTTCTGGGAAAGGAGGGAGGAAAGTCGCAGGAGTGGCGGAAATCCTGCAGAGAACAACAGATAGGTGACTCAGGGCTATATCTGCCCCTCTGGGCAGGCTCACCTACAGACAGGGCACTAGGTGCTGGAGGAGTCCCCTCTGACACAGGCTAGTAGAGGAAAAAGCTCCTTGCTTTACTGAACTACCAATTTGTCTTCTTCCCACACTCTGCCCGTTTCATTCTAGAAATAGGGTGTTGAAGGGGAGAAAGCTCTGGGAACTTTCACCATCCTGATTTTGCACTGCACAAAGAAGAGAACCCAGCAGCCAATGGGAGTCAGAAAGTTTTGTCTAGAAGGGAACTTGAGGACCATGCCAGTCCAATCCTCTTTTGCAGATGAAGAAGCTGCATCTTGGAGAGAGGTGGGATGGGATCTCAATCGGTATCTGACTCCAACTCAAGTGCTCTGTTGGAAGGGGCTCCAAACCTGGCAGGGACAATGCTGATCCCTGCTCCCTGGGAGTTTCCCCCTAAATGGCATCCAGAGGGCCCCTTTTGGACCACCTTGGCGACCTTGCCACCCCAGCTGACGAGGCAGGTCTTCTGGGTTCTGTTTTTCCTCTCAAGGGCTCTGCCACCCCTCCTGGTTTTTCCAGGACAATGACAGACAGAGTTGCAATTCTGCAGCCATAGAAATTGCCCTTGCTTCTGGTGAGAAGATGTCTTTACCATACTTCTTAATTCCAAGAAAAAGGGGTTGAGGTGGGGTGGAGCTTAGAAGGGAAGGTTACTTCATCTTCAGCCAGTCCTGCAAACCTCAGAGTTGCAGGGGAAAGGGAGATGGGAGAGGCAGAGAGGGGTGAGCCAGTGTGGTGGGGAGGACCCCGCCTCTTGTAGATGGGTTCCCAGGGTCTCAGAGAGAAAGGGGGTGTGGGATCCCAGAGATCCTCAGAGATGCTGGTGTGGTGGAGAGGGGTTCCTAGAGTCTCAGAGAGCAAAGGGGGGGGGGGTGTGGGGTCCCAGAGATGGTGGTGTGGTGGAGGGGGCACCTCATCCTAAGTTAGGGGTGGAGAGGTGGAAGAGGGAGCAAGAAAAGGAGCCAGGTACAGGAAACATGACAATCTGATCCCCAGTTAAACACACAGCCCTGTTGAGTGATGTCAGCATCGCTGGGAAAAAAGTCAAGTGCCCTATTGCCAGAGGTGTGTATCAACAATCCCTGCCCCACCAAATGGTGTCAGCCCCTCACTGCCTCCCACCCCTCCACCGGGTCAGGGATAAACAGCAGGTGCCATGTGACAATATTGAGGAACAAAAGGGTGACCCTGCCCCTCCCCCACTGTGGAGGGAACAGGGCGGTTGGAAGAGCTGGAGGGACTTAGAGGGGAGTGTGGGGATTCAGGGGAGTAGCAGGAGAGAGGGGGAGAGCAAAGGACTGGAGAGATGGGTGCATGGACAATGTTAAGCCCTGGCAAGGGAATGGGGTCAAATCCGGGGGAGGGGAGCAAAGGGCAATGGCGGGGCACAGGCTGGAGCAGACCCCCTCCTAGGTTTCTCCAGGATCCCCCTTACAGTGAGCTTGTAAAAAAGAAAGCCCATTGGAACCTCCTCCTGATCCCATTTCTGACCAGCTCTGTCAACATCATCGGAATACAGAGATGGGCTTGGGCATAGTGCCCAAGTTAATGCACCAAAAGGCTGGGAACAGTGCCTGGCAGTGGTCAGCATGCAGTCAACTCTGGCTATTATCATTCCTGCTGGTACTCCACAGGGCTCTCTTTCTTGCTCTACCGCTTCAGGCAGGTGCTCTGCCTTTCTTGGCTTCTTTTTTCTGTCTGTCCCTACACTTCCCACCCTATATGCCCTTACCCTCCCAAATTTTCCCAGGACTGGTGAGAGGAAAAGCAGGAAGTCTTTTTAGAGGAGGGCAAGACATCTGGGGAGCAGGAAGGTGGGGGGACCATCTGTGGGGTTTGGAGGTGATCCTGTCATTGTGGCCAGGGTTGGCTTCCTCCCTCAGCCTTGCCTGGGGTGTGTGTGTGTGTATGGGGGGGTCTTTGACGCACATGTGCCAGGCACGGGAGCAGCCCTGGCTTGGCCAACCCACCCTGGTGTCCTTATCACTGGTCCCTACCCGGCCGGTCGCTGTGTTCTGGGAAGAGGAAAGGTCACTTTGAAGTTTCCCCTTTGCTCTAGCTGCCGATTGCCTTCCCGCCTCATCTGGGGTAGGAGCCACTGGGCAGGGTTGGCCCTAGAGTGGCTGGGGTGGAGGTGTGAGCTGGGATGGGACAAAAGGGCTGGGGTCTCAGCTAGAGACCATATCTCTGGCAAAAGAAGGGAAGATGTAGGGGCCTGTGTACCCTCAAGGCATTTTGAACACTCTTTTCCCCTGTTCCTGTGTTTCCTGAGCAAATCTCCTGCCCCATCTTCAACCCAGTCTCATTTTCTAAGTTCCTCAGTGTACGGTGTCACCAAGGTGTTTTCCTACTCTCTGGCTGTTCTAGGGATTGTATCCCATGTAAGGGAGAGATTCTCTGCTGCCACCCTTCAACTCCTCACTCCTTATCTCCTACCTGGCCATCTCTTCCCTCTTGGCTTTCCCCACTGGGAATGGGTGGATGGGTGCTGGACTGAGGAGGTAAGCTCTAGCCAAGGGGATTGAGGCTAGACTTTGAAAAGCACTTGCCAACAGTGAGAACTGACAAGGACATGCCCCCCCTAAAATGGACACTTGAGGTGTTCTAGAAGTCTTTACAGAGACTGAGGCTACTCTCACTCGGAAGCATTGGCCTTCTTCCTGGGGCCTGGACAAGGAGATCAGCGAAGGGTTCGGCGGCTCTGGTCCAAGATATTCAGGTCAAAGTCCAGAGAAGCATCGGTGAAGGCCAGCTCCCCTGGAGAAGGTGGTCCTTTACCTTTTATCTTCCAAGTAGTGACCCCTCAACCCCCAGAGCTTGGTCGGTGTTGAGCTGGTCCCTTATACCCTCAACGAGCTCACTGGTGGTCAGACTCTGGTTGTTCGGTACAGTTTGACATGTACTCATTAAGTACTGAGTGTGAGTGGAGTTTTAGGGTCTGGAAGACTCTGGACATTAAGAGATAAAGAAGAGTCCATCTCTGTCCCCAAGATTTCATACAAATGAACCTCAGAGCAGGCTCTAGGAAGTGTCCAGGATGGCATCCTAGTGGTAGGAGTACTCCTGCTCTCCATAGTGCCCAAGCAGGGTCTTGCTGGGCTCTGAACACCAGAGCCAGGCTGAGGGGAGTGGGGGAGGTCCATGGGGCTCTGGAAGAGGATTGTCCATGAGAGTGGAGCCATTCAAGGGGAAAGCACTCCTTCAGTCTGCCCAGCTGGGGGGCTATGTCACTCCAAGGGCCCCAACCTAGACTGGCCTTCCTCCTGGGGCTCAGACCCAGTGGGCCGAGTATAAGTGGGAAGTTGATGCTGGATGAAATATGCTTTACTCTGCCTAGGCTGGGAGCCCTCTGGGCTGATTCTGAGGAATAGGGGCATTACCTAAGGGTGGCCCCTGGGAGCTGCAGGATGAGGGGTTTGGAGGCCAGGAGCCCATAGTGCTAGCTACTCATCTGCTGTCCTGACCTGAACCCTTCTGTGTTGAAGTGTTCACCCCCTGGGTCCTTCTCCCGCCTGCCACCTGCCTGACAGAGCTGTTCCCTTGCTCACACTCTCCCACTCCTTGGATTTCTTTCCTTCCTACTTCCCAGGATTAACAGGGACAAATGGATTCCATGCAGTCCATGCTAAGTATTCCGAACTGGCAGTGAAGTGAAGGAGTGAAGGAGGATGCCTGGAGGTGGAAGGAAGGGGAGACAGCCACAGAGAGCAGGCCGGCAAGCCAAGCATTAAGAACTTTGCTTCCAAGACTTGAAAAGAAAGGGGAGAGGTGCAACCAGCAGCCTCAAAGGCTGGTGACCTGAGGAAAGCCTTGCCAAGGAGGTGGCTGTTCTGCCTCCTCTGTTTTGGGGTCTGGAGGACCCCTCCACCACAGCCTCCATCCTGTGTGTTCCCTTAGCCAAGGCCGACCTCGCAGCTGAGCGCCTTATATGGAAGCCGGGACCCAATGGGTTCCTCTGAGGGGAAGGGCCTGGCGGCTGCTCTCAGACTCAGGGGCCAGAGTGATCTTCCCACTTGTGCTCAGGTTGGCAAACAGCCAGCTCCCATGACCAGCTGGCTCCTGTCATCCCTCCTCTCAGTGCCCCTGGTGCCAGCCCTCTTCCTGGGATGACCCCAGCCCAGTGGGGTGGGCTGGGCTGGGTGGGGCTTACCGCTGGACGAGCAGAGCCGGCTGGGCAGGGCTGCAGGTGTGTCTGGGGAGCGGGCAGCCGAAAGGTGTTCCTGAGGTGTGCAAAAGGGCTCTGCTCAAATAATCCAGGGAGGCGTTTATAAATAACTTTACCTCAGGGCCACGGGGTGAGCCCCAGCTTCTGATTGGCTCAGAGGGGAAGTGGTTTTGAACACTACACCGTAGCTAAGCCTGAGGAGATAGGAAAAAGAGATAAGGGGAAAAGGTCCCAAATGAACAGCCCTTTTTTTGTTTTACCTGGGGAGCAGGGCTGTTTGATGGGAGCTTGGCACTTCCTAAATCCACCCCGAAGACAATAGGTCACATTCAGCGGGGCTCCTGCCCCACAGGTTCCCCCAAGGCGGCCAGTCGAGGAGGGGGACAAGGCAGACTCCTCTCCGAGTTTGCTGTCCTGCTGCTTATGGGGCTGGGGGTCAAGCCAAGTAGCCTCTTGGACAATGGGAGCTATTGAGGCCACCCGAGGGGTGGGGTCCCGGGGCTGCTTGCTTTGAAGATTGGAGATCTGGGGGGTGGGGACAGTGGACCTCTGAACACCCTTGGGGAAGGGGACGAGCTGTGTCTGGGAGGCCTGAGAGCTCTTGAGAGGTTTGGCATTGTGGTAGAGACCTGGTTCTCAGTTCTGTCCCCAACTTTAAGTCATGTGTGAGCTCTGTGCCTTGGCCTGTCCAACAGTAGAATGGGGAAATATTCTCGGTCCTCCTAACTTCCCAGGTAGCATGCAAAGAGAACATGGGGGTTTCGGTTCTGGTAAAGGAGCTCAAGAAATGGGACTTACAACAATTCTGTGAAAGGTGACCTGAAGGTTAGCAAGTCTCCGATTTCTAGGCCTCTGCCACTTCAGGAATGAATGTCCGTCTGGGTCATGGCACTGCCCTGGCTGTGGCCTGCCCTCTGGGTCGGAGTTGTCCATCCCATGCCTATCGAGTGCCCGGTAGAACCTCAGAAAGCAACTCTGAACAGGTGGAGGAGGGTAGGGTGGGGGAGTTTCCTGACATATCTTCTGGGAGGAAGAGTCCCTACCTGCTGCCAGATGTCCTTTCTTGGAGACACCTGGGGCCACACTGTCCTAGTCCTGAATTATCCTTCCATCTCTCCGAAAGAAATCAGCGCTCTGATGTGGGCTGGAACCAGCACAGGAGGCTTCAATGAGGCACGTCGGGAAGTTGTGGTGAAGGTCCCCCGGGGAAGGCAAAATGAGCTTGCTTCAGTACATAATAGGGACTCAATAAATATTTGTTAAATGCATGAAAGAATGAATTGTCTGTAAGCCCAACCCAAGGTATAGTTTGCAGATGCATTGCTTGTGGGGAGTAGGGAAACACCCGAGGTCACTCAGCGTTGTTGGGTGTAGCCAGATGACTGGCTGAAGAAAACCAGAATACCAGCGGCCCAAGCGTGCCCGCCTACCTGGCTAGAGGATGGATGCGTGTGTGGACACCGTCTCTGGGATCCCTTCCCCAAGCCCCTGCACAGTCTTAGGGGCTGCCCTGTGCATTCGTCCCTGAGACTTCTTCTGCTGCCCCGTTGTAACACTGATCACAATGAATGGGAATTATGCATTCAACTGTCAGTCTTCCTCTTGACACTCCAACTTCCCTCAGGAAGGCAGGTGGGCAATGCCTGTCTTTAATCCCTTCCACTTAGCCCCGTGCCTGGCACTTAGTGGGAGCTCACTGTAGATTTGTGGAATGAGCAAGCAATTGTATGACGGAGTCTTTAAACAAAGCAGAGCTAGAGGACTGGAATTTGTCCTTGTGTGTCCAGCATCGTCTGGTGTTGTGGGTAGCCTGACCTGTTCAAAACTTTGGCCAGGGGATTCCTAGAAAGTAGATGAGTCATCAGGCTCTTCCTATAGCCAGGTGATAGTGGCCATCAAGATCAAAGAGCTAAGTCCCCTTGCTGAGACACCATGACCTCCAGAGAATCTTTGGACTGTACGTTCTTCAGGGCGGAGAATGCACTTCCTAGCTGACTAGAGCATCCAGGGCTGCCTGCAGGTACATTTCTCTTTTAAAAGACCCACGGACATTCTGGGTTACTGACTGGTTTAGTGTGAGTTTAATTAATGTGTTAGTCTCCCCTGAGTCTGACCTGCCTTCCATGGTAACACTTGGCTTTCACATAGGTTGTCTGGTTTAATTCTCATACCAACCATGTGATAGGGGCATGTTACTCTCATTTTTTGGATGAGAAAACTGAGGTTAACTGAAGATCTGGATGGAAGAGACAGGAATCTAACTTGGATATTATGGCTTTAAGTCCTCTGCTTAGTCTGTTACATCACTCTAATCCTTGAGCCTGCAAAGCTAAGGATGAGCCTCTATACAGGACCCACTTATTAGACACTTTCAGCCTCCCTTTTAGTTATCTTACTCCCAAGGTGACCTGGATGAAGATGACTGGGGCCCCAAGTCACATGCTGGAGTTGGGAACTCACTGACTCTCCTTTTCAACTCTTCTACTGTCTGAGCAAAATTCTGGGCATGTCAATCTTGCATAATAGGGGCAGGAGGTATAAATGAGCCCAGAGGTTCCTCTGAAGTCACCAAGGAAGATGGACAGGGGTCTCAGAATCTGGGGACTGGTCATGGGGGAAAGCCCAGGAAGGAGGCAGCTAGACCACAGTTTGGAGAAACAGAGGCCAGGAGGGAAGGGCACCTTATGGGCATCTTGGATATAATTAAACTGTGGCCAGAGTTGGGACTGGTGGAAGGAACACAAAGATACAGAGACAGACCGATGGGGGAAGTAGAAACACAGAGAAAAGGAGATTAAAAACTCAGAAATGAGAAAGGAGCAAAGGACACATTAACACTCAAAGTAGTTCAGTCTTGAGTTTTTGCTTTATTGTCTGTTTTGCACAGTGAAAGCAGCAAACAGCAACCCTATGCATCTCCCTGAAGCAAAAGATTCTCTTTTGGAAGCAACTTACTTCACCCCCACCTCTAGGGTTGGAAGCTGCATTCATTCATTCATTCACTTGAAACCCCTCATTGAGTGCCAGGATCCTGTCCTGGGGGTACTGAAGCAAATCAGACACAATCCTTGTTCTGAGATCTTGCAATCTAGTGGGGAAGACAGGGAGTGCAGGGGACGGGTCCCTTGCTTGGCCCTCCAGGGAAGAGATAGGGAGGTCCAGGAAGACTTCCTGCAGAAGGGGCACAGCAGGGTCTGCCACGGCTGCAGCCTAGGCACCTGCGCTATCAACCCTGGGGGGGGGGGGGCATTTCCGGAAGTAGGATGGGGGTCTCCCCTGGAAGCACTATTTCTAGAAGGGCTTTCCAGTTTGTCCCAAGTACTCTCCACCCCTCTCTCTCTCTGTCTCTCTTTTACACACACACAACACACACACACGCTCTTTCTCTCCTTCTCTCTCTCTCACACACACACACACACACACACACACACACACACACACACACACACTCCAGGAACTTACTGGGCTATGCAGGTAGAGGCAAAGTATTCACAAGGTCCCCTCTTTGACACATCTCACCTTTGAGCTGGTCCAGTCAAGGAACGGCTATTTTTCAGATGAGCAAACTGAGGCTAGACTACAAGAAGAAGACAAATTCTGCCACCTCTGTCCATCCTTGGGCCTCTGGCCTTATCTGCACCTATTGGTTTCATGCACGTGTGCCCTGTGTGGGTGCCAAGTGTGTGGGCAGGATCATGTTTTGGGCAGAGCAGCCCAGTGACTTAAGCAAACACCTCGAGGCTGAAGACAGAGAAGTCGTCACCATCCAGCCCCATAGCGGCGAAATCTGAACTGGCCCGAGGCTGCCAGTTTCATGAGTGCGTGGGAACTGGTGGGGCTAATCCTCACCTCCCTGCCCAGGGAAGCCCAGGGGCTCAGTACCCCAGCTGTGAGCATCTTAGGCCGATTGGGAGTCAGGGGAGACAAGGAGAGCAGGATGATGCCAACTGGTGCTTGGTCTTCCAACTCAGAGATCCTGAGCTCCTTCATGTGCCTGGCACTGTGCTAGGCACAGGGGATACAAGACCCAGTGAGAACCAGTCCTTGGGAGATCAAGACCCTGCCAGGAGCAGGCAGAGGAGGCTTCTAGAGCCAGAAGACAGTCGGTTGGGAGGATCTGTAGGGTGGACTTTGTGGTGTGGAGGGATTGCACAGGGCCTGTCTGGAGAGATTCAGGTAACAGTTGGCCACGATCCCTATGCATCTGAAGCCAGAGGAGAGAGTGTGTCATAGACCATAGAAGGGGAGACAGGTAGGGGCCTCAGGATACATCTGGTTCACCTACCTCATTTTACAGATGAGAAACCTGAGATCCCAGAGAGGGACAAGGACCTACCCAAGGTCACTGAGACAAAAGCAGAGCTGAAGAGGCAGCTCAAGTCAGTGTTTGCCCCAGGACCCCACCCTGGCCCTGGAGCACACATAAGCTCTCCCTCCACGAAGGGGGCAAGAAGTCACCTGGGGACCTCCTCCCACTCCCCATTCTCAGTGTCACTCAGTCGTTGCCCAGACACACCACTTGATCCTGAGGTGGACATGTCTGACTGCTGCTGCCGAGAAACTCTTCTGTCCAGCTGAGCTCTGGCTGTTCTTGCTAAGAGAGAGGGTTGGGGGTTGGGAGAAGCAGGTCTCCAGTGTCTATTGGGGCCTGGGAGTCCAGGGGGATGCCACTCATAGGTGGGTGGGTCTTGTAGCTTCCAAAAAGAGGAAAGAATTCTGCTCAGAACCAGAAATTTGTGACCTGGGAGAGGGTGTTCAAAGTAGTTCCCACTGCCCTGGCCATGCTGAAGGTGGGAAAGGGAGGAGTTCCAGGCTGTTAATGTTGATTGACGGGTCTCCTGGTTGCAATTCTGACTTTGGGGTCTTAAGCCAAGCACTTGTTAACTTGTTATAGGTGCTACTTCTAAGGGTGAGGTGTAGGGAGCCTGGACCGTCAAACTGGGGAGAACTGAGATGGCTGGAGAAGGAAGCGTGGGGTTGATAATCTCGGGTTCCAGGCTTTACCCTGTCTCCAGGGTCTGGATGGGTAGCAAGGATATTAGGCCCAAAGGTGGTGTTCTGTGACCTTGGGAAAGTCATGGGAAAACCATACCTTCCTGTCTCCCTTTTCCTAGTCCTCATTTCCCTGGAAAGTGTCTGAAATTGAAAGCTGACTATCACCTCCCACCTGGTCCATCAACCGGACTCTTCTTCCCCAGTGTCCTCTGACCGACCACACAGGCCTGTGTTCTCTAAGTGCTGACAGCTGTACTATCTGAACCTTGCTGCCAGCACAGGGGAGGTATTCTAGTTCTTCTAGGTTAGTTTTGTCTTCCCAGTGGCTCCTTGGGGCCAGGGCTTGTGTCACGTGCTTTTGAGAGGCATTAGGATACAATGGGAAGAATAGAGATTTCAGGCTCAAATCCTGACTCTGGGGTTTGCTAGTCATGTGACCTTGGGCAATGTGTTAACCTCTTCCAGGCTTGGTTTTTTCATCTGGGAAAGGGGACAAGTGGCAAAAGGAGGTGCTATTGTGAGGCAAATTTCTTTCCTTTGTGTCAAACTCATGGCCCATGGATGACCACACAGGCACAGCCCTTGGCTTATCTCTATCACCCCTCTGGTTCCCACTGCATGCAGCCCTTCAGCCACACCGCAGTCAGGTGTCACCCTTTCTCATCCTGCCCGATGAGTGGCCCTGGCTCCCTTGTCCCAGGGAACCAGGAATGGAAGCTCCTACTTGCAGATCTTGCCCTCACCACCTCCCAGAGATACATCAAGAGGCCGAATGGGTTCAGAAAGGCTCTTCTCCCAAGCTACTCCAGCAGAGCGAAAGCACTATGGCATCACCTGCATGGAGCCCTGGAGCCTGGTCCTGGAGCCCTGGCGCCCTCTGCCTTTGCTCCTTTTGGGAGGTGCCAATTGGAGAGGGTGTCCATGTGAGTGTGTGTGTGAGCGAGCGTGTGTGTGTGTCTGTGTCCACAGTATGGGTGCAGAACAAGAGCAAGAATGCTTTTCTAAAAGAGTGGGGGCCTGGGGCACGTAGCACACCTTTCCTCCTCCTCCTCCCCTCCACGTGCACCCTCATGACCTGTGGTCCTTTGCTTGACCCTGGATGCAGCTGAACCCCCTCACCCTCTAGATCTCTGGGACTTTTCTGCCTGAGGAATACACAGACTCTTTTTCTTTTTTTTAGTTGGAGTCTCACTCTGTCGCCCAGGCTGGGGTGCAGTGGCACACTCACAGCCACCCCGGCGTCAACCTGCTGGGCTCCAGCGATCCTTCTGCCTCAGCCTTCCAAGTAGCTGGAGCTACAGGTGTGCGCTACCACACCTGCCTATTTTTAATTTGCTGTAGAGATGAGGTCTCACCAAGTTGCCCAGGCTGGTCTCGAACCCATGGGCTCAGGCAATCCACTTGCCTTGGCCTCCCAAAGTGCTGGGATTACAGGCTGAGCCACCAAGCCCAGCCTGTTTTATTTTGCTTTAGACTCATAGTGCTTTTTTCCATTTTAATTTAACTTTATTCTTTATTATGTAAATATTTCTTTATTATGTAAATATTTAGTGTAATGTATATAAAAGCACATTTAGAGAGTTCCAGCCTCTATCTCTCTCCTCTACTCTGTTTTCTCCTACCCCTATAGATAGCCTTTTTTGAAAGGTTTCATTTAACCATTTAATGCTATTAAATGTAAGCAAAGATACATTATACACATACATAGGAATATATATGAGGGGGAACCTAAAAGAACCCAAAATTCATTTATAAAAAATTGTGTGTTTGTTCTTACATGTGTAAACTTCAGTCACCTTCAAAGTACTCTCCATCTGATGCAATACATCTATCGAGATGCTTTTTCCACTGCTCAAAACAGTTTTTGAACTTATCAGTTTTGATGCCTTTTGGTGCTTCTGCCGTTCTTTGTTTCACCTCTTCCACATAGGCAAAGCATTTCCCTCTGAAGACTTTTTTCATCTGGAGGAAAAAAAAAATCATTCCAGATGAGATTGGGTGACTATGGAGGGTGGGGCATGGGGTCACGCCATTTTTCTCAAAAACTGGTGAACACTCAACATGGTGTGGGCATGTTGTTCATGTAAACCACCCATCATGAAAGGGGCAAACGTGTTAAAAGAATCTAAAAAATAAAATAAAATAAATTTCCCTGAAGCCTCTCACAGCCTCTCACAATGCTAGCTGGTACTCTGACAAGTTCCTAGAACACACCTAGTGGGGGAAGCCGGTACTACAAAGGGCCCACTTGCCAAAAAATAATTCCAGGTTTTTTGAGTCTCCCCTAATATTCATCTGTTCTCTTTCTAATCTAAATGCTATTATATGAAATTTACTCCCCGCTACTAATTTTACTTAAAAGTATATCCTGGAGATGATCCCATAGATTCTAGAGAGATATTTGTCATTCTTTTTCACATATGCATGACACCATACTGTGTATATAGATCTAGTTTAATCAACCAGTTCCTTATGCCTAGACATTTGGGTCTTTCCAGTCTATGCCATTCTAAGTAGAGCTTCATAAATAGTCTTTTACACACACACACACACACACACACACACACACACACACACTCCCTTTTATTAGCCTTTGTATTTTTGCAGTATAACTTTGGGGTAGAGTCTAAAATAATGGACTGATAAGGCCAGAAGGTGAAGGTGGAGCAGGTGGTGAGGGTAAACTGGGCAAAAGCCTGGAGCCCACCACATGCAGAGTATGAAGGAGGAAAGGGAGAAGGTCCAGGTAGGTCAAGAATAGGACTTGGGAAATAGAGGGGCAGATAAGATGATCACAGTGCAGGAGGGTAGGCCCTGACCAGGGACAGTTTGGAGATATGGTGTTGCATTCTAAAAGCAAGGAAAAGAAGTTCAAGATTAGCTGAAAGCAGCAATTCTACCTGGCCGCTTCTTTATTCAGCCTTGGATCTGTAACAACAGAGGGTGGAAATCAAATCATGAGAGCATCCTGTTTAAAAAGATCAGAGGCCAGGCATGGGGATTGCTTGAGCCTAGGAGTTTAAGATCAGCCTAGGCAACATAGCGAGACCTTGTCTCTATAAAAAATGCAAAAACTAGCTGGGTGTGATGGTACACTTGTAGTCTCAGCTACTCAGAAAGCTGAGATGGAAGGATCTCTTGAGCTCTGGTGGTTGAGGATGCAGTGAGTTGGGATTGTACCACTGTATCCCAGGAGGGGTGACAGAATGAAACCCTGTCTCAAAAAAAAAAAAAATCAGGAGTCTCTACCTAAACAAACCCTTGAAATGCAAAAGATACAAAGTGCATATTTTAGTTAAAAAATTACACATGTAATATGTGGTTGTATAGAAAAATGTGAAAAAAGCTAAGCGAAATGGACAAAAAAAAAAGAGTATCATTTATTATTCTACCATCCAGAGATAATCATTCCAGGATATATCTTTCATACTTTTAAAAATGTACGTATATAACACAAATGGGCTCTTCCTGTTTTAGAACCTATTTTTAAAATGTAATATGTTGGGGCTAATTATCCTTCCATATCAATAAATGTATTCCTCAGCATCATTGTAAATGACTGCTTATTATTCCATGTTGAAGAACATCTTGAACCTTCTCCAACCCCCCACTAACTGTTTGTATAAAAATCGGAAGTATTCATTTAATGGATATGTTCTTAGCCGCAAAAGGAGGGTACTTGAAAAATAAATCCTACTCATTCTTGTCATTATGTTAATAACTGCAGAGCTTTTTTCGATGCACACCCCCGTGGAGCATACTGCAGTCTTCAAAAGAGTCCTCAGGTGGTGCTATTAGATGGTCCAGTTCCTCAGAACAGAGATGACTCATTTGGAGAGTGTGTGGGCTACTTCCATCCGGACTTGACCCATCTTCGTGTCTCTGTGTCTTCTCTATTAACTCCAACTGCCTCAAAAAGAAATGAATAGAATCTGAATACTTAGCAGTTGTTCGTGACTGACATGCATTCTTGAAACAGGGCAAACTGTAATGGGTTTAACATATCCTGCAAAATGTCGTGAATAGGCAGAGCAGAAGAATACGTCTTTTCTCACTCTGGGGGGCCACCCACAAAATTACCTGCTGACGTCAGATCAACTCTGATGAGAAGGAAATGCTGGGCTGAAGTGTGCGCTCGTGATTTGCAGAGTACATTTTTTTTACGGGCACCATCCAGTAGAAAGCAAGTTTCTTAGAGACATGCAGTGTAAAGCATCTTTAAAATAATGACAGTATAAGCAAACACCAATTTGCATCTCATAGAACGAAGGCTAAGACCTCACTGCCTCCCTCTAGTGGTTATGGCCTGGTTCATCGGGTCTCTCGACTGCTATTGGGTCCCGTCCTGGGGATTCCAGCGCCCCCTCGTGGAGGGCAGAAGGAGGCCTCTGCATTTCTGAGACTGGCAAAGACAGGCAAGAACTGCCTCAAATGGCAAAACACTGAATTATCTCTGACAGGACCTGTGGATTTTATTTTTTTACCCCATCAAAGATTTCTTAGAAGCAGGATCAAATCAGTTCTCATTCATGCTTTTAGGATGATTGAATTGTATATCTTTTAAAAATGCACCATTTCTCCACTACCTTTTGAAACAGAGTACGATGACCAGCATTCACCATTTTCTCAGAGAATCAGGTTTTTCCTTTTAAAACTGGCTCTGGCCCCACACATAAGAGCATCAGATACTAGAAGCTGCTGCGACCTGTGTACAGTTCTCCTGCTTTTTCCACCACAGAGCGGATGGTCTGTGTGTGAACTGCCTGCAGCCTGCAGTGTTTCCTGAGTTCGCATGTCTGTTTGCGTCTTCGCTTGCATGCTAGGCTCATAATCATCTTGCCGACTGTCTCTAACGCCGGTCCTGCCCCTTCCCTTCATTTTCACCTGCTGTGGGATCAGAAAGTAACATGGCTTGTTGGAATTCTGCTTTATCAACAGAGTCAATGAACTCCCGACGGCACCTGGACTATTCTCTTTGCAAAACCCATAGTCTCCTCCCCGCGCATCCGCCTTTCCGTGCCTATGTAATCTACATCCAATGAGTAGGAAAAAGTAAAAGAATGAAGGGATTATCAGGATTTTCTCTGGGATGGGCAGCTGATCCCACAAGCTAGGAGCTTTGGAAGCAGCGCTGATCTCTGCTCCGGGATGGGGGTGGGGTCGGAGGGTGCCTGAGTGCTGCTCCCTGGACTGTAAATGCTGCCCCCTCGTGGTGGGGAGGATTGCGTGCTGAATAGGACTGTGGTTTCCCAGAACAAAGTTCTGCAGGTCCCGGGGATACACAGGACGTTAAGTAGATGCTACCTCCGGGAGCATAAATGGAGGAGAATCGGAGCCAGAGTCAAGGTGGGAGCAAAGACCACAGCGAGGAAAGCAAGATGTGTCTATACTCAAGAGCAGAAGTAACACGGTAGGAAGTGGGGACGTGGCGCCTGGAGTTTGAGGCAAGTGACCCTGGACAGGGCAGTGGGAGCTAGTCGCTCCATAGAACGTCCCTCCCCCCATAAACTCTATATTTATTTTCGGCAAATAAAAAATGTACATTTACAGTGTACAACATGATGTTTTTAATCTATGTATATGTAGTGGTGTGGTTTAATGAACATATCCATCGCCTCACACACTTATTTTTATGTAGTGATAACATTTAAAACCTACTCCCTTGGCAATTTCCAAGTATATAGTACATTTTGATAATTGTAGCTACCATGCTGTACAGTAGACTTCCATAGCTCATTCCTCCTATCTAATGGAAATTTTGTACTCCTAAGACCAACGTCTTTCCATCTTTCTCCCCTCCTACCCCCGCCCCGGCAACTATCATTCTATTCTCTGCCTCTATGAGTTCAAGTGTTTTAGATTCCATATACAAGTGGAACCAAAAGTGGTCATATTTTAATGTGATGCTGGTTTTGTTACATGGGAATAGGCCTTGTGACTTTAATTGCTTTGACAGAAACAGTGGGATGGGGGATATTTGTTACAGAAAAGATTCATAAGTTGAGAGATAATTGTTTCTTAGGGGCATTGCCTTCACACCGTGTTCTCCTGTAGTGTTTCACAAATGGAATCCTACAAATCCCCAGTATTCCATGAGTTGTCGGTCGGTGGTCCATAAAGACGGTTTTCTATATTCAAGTAATTTTTGACAACATTGTTAACCCAAAGAGACCCACACTCCGCCCTTCTTTCCCTTGGACTCCCTTCGAGGTCACCTTGGTCTGGTTCTGTCTCTTGACCAATGGACACGACTTCAGTCAGGCAGACTCCTCTCTCTGAATGGGTAATGGTACCTACTGGTACTGGTGCTGGGATAGTGCACTCTTCCTTATGCCTTCCCTCCATCCTGCCCACACCTTTAGAAACAATCCTTTTATAAAACTGTTCCCCAATGACCCAAATTGAGGAGGCCATCAATTTTCTTCCAGGACCCCGACTGACTCACCATTTATTCCATTTGAGAACCATGATGCCTCATGGCATTTTAAAAGGTATTACTTTAAAAAAAAAGGAAACAAGATAAGATGTATTATTTGTATTTGCTAATTTGTCCATCATAGTCTCTTCCACTAGGACATGACCATAGAGCCTGGTGCATAGAGGGTGTTTGACTTCGATGGGGTTTTCTTAGAACATACCCTTAGCCAAAAATGTGGGTGCATGTGACTAGTTAAGGACATGCTTCCAGGAGAAAGTGCTAAAGGGAGATAAAGGGAGAGGGGAAGCAGGGCCAAGTGATGTTCTGTTGCCAGGAGAATGTCCCAGCCTCAGCCTGATCCTGTGGGAGAGTATTAAAGTGTAAGCTGCACCGCAGAGTTTGTTTCTTCTTGAGGCAAGGATTCTAGTGTTTTCAATTACCCCTCCCTCCCACAGTCCCAGTCTGTCACTGGTAGCAGAAGCCTGTGAGGGAGGGTGGGTCACAAACTCCCAGGCTCTTCAGCTCTCTAAATGGACAGAGCAGCTTCCGTAGCTGCAAAGTTCTGCAGAAGGGCACAGCTGCGAGTGGTTATCAGCAAAGCACCCAGAAGCTGGGGGTCTACAGGGATCTGAGGAGGGGTCAATGGTTTCCCCTAGAGCTCTCATCAAATATGTGGTTAAAAAAAAGTGAATACATAAACAAGTAACCTCCCCAAAGTTCTTCCATATAGAAACATCTAATTCGAACATATTTTGTGTTTTATATTACAGGTATTTACATGCTGACTGTGTAGTGTTCTATGAGCTAAATCTGAGTAAAGAAATATTGCTTGGCTGGAGTTAATTTTTCTTTGTCTAGGATACCGAGAGTATTTTTCAGGATTCTCTGAGAAATAAAGCAATAGGATGTACATAAAGAGATACAAAAAAAGATTTATTTTGGGAATTGGTTCACATGATTATGGGATCTGGGAAGTCCCACAACATGACATCTGCAAACTGGAGAACCTGGGAAGCCAGTGATATAATTCAGTTTGAATCTAAAGGCCTAAGAACCTGAGACACCACTGGTATAATAAGTTTCAGAGTCTGAAGGCCCAAGAACCTGGAGTTCTGATGTCTGAGGGCAACAGAAATGGGTGTCCCAGCTCCAGACAAGAGAGTGAATTTTCCCTTCTTCTACCTTCTTGTTCTACTTGGGCCTTTGATGGATTGGACCATGCCTCCCATGCTGATGAATCTCCTCTACTCCACTGATTCAGATGCCAATCTCTTCCAGAAACATCCTTGCAGACAAACTCAGAGTTACTGTTTTACCAGCTAGTTGGGCATCCCTTAGCTCAGTCAAGTTGACCCACATAATTAACCACCACCCTGGGGTTAGGACAGTACACCTTCTCATGACTGAAATGGCAGGACTGAGCCTGTTACCAGAGTCAGAACTTCTAAAGAAATGGATTAACCAGTGCATGACAAGTGTGACCTGACAGAGAGAAAGATGTCACCAATGAGGTCATGAACCTAGCACACAAGTGGGCAAGATGACCCCAGGCCTGCACTAATATGAGATGACCAAAGAGAAAAGGGGACCCTGGAAGTCCATACACAGGGTAGCTCAAGAAGTACTGTGAGCATAGCATGGTGGAGACAGGAAGAAGTGATCAATGTGAATGTCTAAGGAGCAGTAATAAAAAATCTACAGAATATTTTTTATGGCAGCAAATCTCTTGTATAATGATAAAGAGAAGGTATGGACATATGAATGAAAACCCTAAAACTCAAAGTAGAAAGATGGCTCTGTCCTAGTCACTGAACAGAAAGGTACATCATTCTCCACTAGCCCAGGGGAAGGAATATAGGTTAAAACCAGAATGACTTTCATTCACCATGTTTTAGATCAAGTATGTAAGACTATTTAGTGGAAACTTTATAAGTTTGCCTACAGGAAGTGATCATGTTCAAATAATGATACTATTCTTTCTTGGGTCCCTGTTAGAGGACCCCCAGCTTGGATGGTACTGTGAATCTCAGGGATGTTCGCGTATCGCTCTAGTGTTGTCAAGTCTAGGTAATGGAAAATTGGGCAGACTTTGTGATAAAAATTATACCCCCTCAAAAAGATCCTGGTGTACAGACTTTATTACCAAAATCTTGTGTGTTTTAGAGTCTTCAAAACAAACAAGAAAACAAAGACAATAGTATATCCTGATTGTCAACTCTGCTCTCAGTGCTGAGGGTAAAGAATGAAGGAGCTCTGGAAGGGCGAGATGCTGCAGTATGTGATATTCCAGAAGGAAACCCAGGCCACTTCCTTTCCACCATATTTGTTTTGTTTTTGTTTTTGTTTGAGTTGGATTCTCACTCTGTTGCCCAGGCTGGAGTGCAGTGGCTGCTCCCGGCCACTGCAGCCTCGACCTGCTGGGCTCCGGCGATCCTTCCATCTCAGCCTTCCGGGTAGCTGGAATTACAGGCATGCGCTACCACGCCTGGCTGATTTTTTGATTTATTGTAGAGATGAGGTCTCGCCAAGTTGCCCAGGCAGGTCTCGAACCCGTGGGCTCAGGCAATCCACTCACGTCAGCCTCCCAAAGGCGCGAGATTACAGGCTGAGCCACCGAGCCCGGCTTCCACCATATTTGAATCCAGAAGGTCTGTATGCGTCATGTGTCCTCACTGTGGACAGGTGCACATTGATTTAGAGGATTAAGACAACTGATCTGACCCTTGTCACACCCTTTAAGAGGAAGCAGAAATAGAAGCCCTGACCACAAACTTGGGCTGGTTTCTATGGTTTGAAAATGTACAGTTAATCCAGACTATTATTACTTCTGAGCCTTAACCACTAACAATAATATGCTATCACCAAGGGAAGTTTGAGATTTTATAGCCCAACCTACAAATGTTAAAAAAAAAGCAGAGCTGAAAATGAACTCAACTCATTAACCATTTGTCAAGTCCTAGAAGTATGATTGCTCTGTATTTGGGGAGAGTGGTGCAGGGGCAGTGGTGGGGGATTCACCCATTTGTGACGGAATCCCTACTCCTAAAGAAATGAGAGTGAACATCCGAGGTAGAAACAGTGGGTCAGTAGTGAATTAGCCCCATTATTTGTGTTGAAAGTTTGAGATAAAACTGTTAGTTTCTAGAAAGAAATCTACATACTGAGAAATAACAAAGGTAGAAAAGCCACAAGCACTTGAATCCATCCTCACCTTCTGATTTCTATGTGGATGAAGTCATTGCCTCTGACCTTGGGGAATGTTTCCCACTGCCAACAAACGCTGCTAGGCAAAGTCTGCAGAAACAAACCCTTAAGAGGCCCTGCCAAGACTCAACTCATTGCACCAAACAAAGGATCTAAAGGGAAATTTCCTTGGAGTGGGCTTGTACTCCACATCTTTATAATAAAATAAAGTTTTTTTAAAAAGTGTATTTGAACTTCTTGGCGATTTAATACAGATAGCCCTAGATGCTGGTGGTAGAATGAACAGAGAATTAGCTCTAAGGAGAACAGTTGAAATAAAAAAGTCTCTAATTGTCCCAAAGATCCCCTCTCCTGGTGTGGCAGAGCCCTGAAGCTGTTGGCATTAGCAGCTATTATTTTTAAAATTTCTACAAACAGTAATAATGAAATAATCAGATGCTGGATGCCTGTGAGTCATTGGATTATGGGCATTTGCCGCAGAATGTGTCTTGCCTACAGGTATAGAACGCTGACTGGTTGATTCGGTAGGATGGGTTGTTTACTTAGTTGGCCAGCTGGCAACCTCCATCTTCTGGCAAAGACCGGGGTCTGAGGGGAACAGGAGGTAAGCTTATTGGCTGGCATTCTTCCATAAGGAAAATCTCCATTTACACTGTCTTTTCTTGATGGCCCCTTCAGTTGGCAGGTGTGGAATCTGCACACCTTCTGCTGATCTGAGGAAAAGAAGATTTTCTCCTCCTTTAAGCAATCCTAGTACGTATTAATATGTATGACTCTTAAAGCTGAGAGGCTCTCTCGGGCTGGGGATGCCAACTGCACACCCTTCAGTGGGTCTTTCATATGACATTTAACATTTGCAACTTATTAAATAACTACATGATTTTTTAAAAGCTTAATTCAGAGTAATACATTTTTGCCATTTTTTTTTCAAAAGACTTCTCATGGCCACCTAGTTTCTGCAAACTCTGATCTCTTTGACTTCTGAAACACCCGAATAACCTTATGAAAAATTCCTTCCTTCCCGATGCTACTATTGGAAAATTAATACTTAACAAGTTATTTGTCTCTTCTGTGTTAACTTTCCCACTCTCCAAAACTTCCTAATCCTACTTTCCAACCTTTTCTTAAATTCTGTATGTGTACAGACATATATATTCACAGACAAATGTACTCAGGGGGACTTCTTGGAAGTCTTATTCTGTTAATAAATTATAAATATAGAATCAAAACTCTTTTATCTAAAATCCAAGCAGTCCAAAGGACAGATCTGGCATTTTTTAAACCATGTGATCTTGGGAAATTATTTACCCTCACTGAAATTAAATCATCTATCTGTAAAATGGAGATAAAACCAATCATCTTGCACAGTGGTTATAAAGATGACATAAGATGATCTGTAAACATAAACTTGGCACTGTTTCTGGTATGTTGTACTTTAAAAATGTTGGTTTCCTTTGCAACTCTTATTCATTTAATTTTTTAAAACTTAGATTTTCAGCTCTTGAGATATAATATGAAAAAGTATAGAAGTTGAGTGATCAAGGTTCATCTACTCTAACTGCCTCATTTTACAGATGAAGATAATGAACCCAAGGTTACAAACTAATTAAAAGCCAAACACAAATTCAAGTTCTTAGACCTCAAGTTCAGGGCCCTTGCCATTACATTGTCATAAAAGTTACAGTGTTACATTTTTCATTGTTCATTTATCAGAAATGAGATAGGATGTGGAGCAATTCCTTCATATGCTGGATCTTGGGAAATTGACAAATATAAAAAGAAATCCTAAAGGGAGTGAGCCAAACGGGCAGAGAGTGGTCTGAGAGGGAAGTTATAAGATTTATAAATATAAATGATGGCTAAAACTGCTGGAAGGATGAAACATAGTATAAAAATTACAAGGGTGTTATTAAAGATGGTTTTCAAAAGGCCGATTTGCCTGTAGGGGGAGTAAAAATCCCAGAATATATTAGGATATGTTCTTGGTTCATTTGTTCTCCCATTTTTTGTTATCTGAGATATTGTGAGATGGGACTCTGTGATGTTTTAGAACAAACACAAATACTGTCCAGATTTCACAATTACAGGTCCCAGGAGATAAATACTGAAGCTCCTTCCCTTTTCCCCACATGCAAATTCTAAAAGTACAGGTCAGTTTCATTAAAAAAAAAAAAACTCCAAGGGACTGCCTCCTTCAATTGCTTTTCTTCTTATTAAAAAAAAAAATTGCCTTGTTTCTGAAATAGAGTATCATTTAGGATTTGGAAATACATTAATTGTCATTTGGCTTAATTGCCATGTTAACTAAGATGAAACCTGCCCAAAGGCACTACTTCATAGAGAGGTACCCAGAATTTAATTAATGTTCCCCAAAATATTCTCCAGTGTTCCTTCTTTAGAAGTTTATTCCTTGCTCTGTATACACAATTATGATCAGCCTGTTTTATATG
Source organism: Tarsius wallacei (assembly GCA_963574415.1). Lineage (NCBI taxonomy): Eukaryota > Metazoa > Chordata > Mammalia > Primates > Tarsiidae > Tarsius > Tarsius wallacei. The sequence goes on along the minus strand of CAUYQG010030886.1, from coordinate 24,261 downwards.
GCTGGTAGCTGACTCAGGCTACAGAAATAAATAATTATTGGTAACCATGTCAACCTACTGTGGGACTCTGGCTTCACTTGAAAATGCAATCACTCATGCTTTGAAGTTGGGAATCTTCACTTTGCAGGTTGTAAAACCCTGAGTCATTTATTTAAGTGTAGAAATTAAATTTTGTAGTTATAAAGACTAATGATATTTTACACGGTTGATGATTTCATCAGTTACCTCGATGTTTGACAACCTTGTTAAACTGTTTTCTAAAAAGGGTAGATTCAGTTCACGCTCTCATCCTCTAAAAATTATGTTAAGCCACTGTGGTGAACATGGAAATTTATACAATCATTAAGCGTGTCTATAATCACTGTATTTCTGTGTGATTTTTTTTTGGTATGAGTATGAGCAGTAAGCTTTAGAACACTTTCAGAGGGATTAAGTTAACAGAAATGAATTCATTCCAAGCAATAATTTGGAAAGTCATATTGAATCTTTAATTAGAACACTAAGTCCTAAAACTTATTTTAGTCCATAGAGTCCCTTTATATGAATCAGTTCAGGAATGATGAAACATCCAAAAGTGATTCTTTTATGTTATGGTCAACTCCAGAAAAACTAAACTAAACCAACTTTTCCCAACTCCTCTCCTTTTATGCAAAAAAGCATTAATATATAATATAAAATATTAAAATAGAATTGTTCTATTGCTTAGAACAATTTATTTCCAAGTGTTCTTTCCATATGACAGTGAATCTCAAACTTGTATCAGTGTCAGAATCACCTGGAGGACTGTTAAAACACAGATTGCTGGGTGCTAGCCCCCCAAATTTCTGATTTAGTGGATCTAGAATAGGACTCAGGAATTGCATTTCTAGCAAGTAGATGTCGGTTTTCACACTTTAAGGATCACTAAACATTTCATATGTATGTTTGTATATATATATTCATGATGTGACACACACACACACATACACACACAGAGCGAGAGAAAGAAAAGGCAGCAAAATGTTAATAATTGGTGAAAAATAAAAGTTTAAAAAGTTATATCATAAAGCTAACACTTGATATCTGAAAAAATAGAAAACCGGTATGAATAAAGTCTCCTTGGACACTTGTCTTGAGTTTGAGTCGTGCCCAATACTTAGTTATAGAATCCCTGTATGTGAGTCAATTCAGGGATTCACAGCCAACTTAATTCCTTTTTGAGTCATTACTATCAATCCAAGATTTCCAAAGTCTGAGCACACCACCGACTTCTGAAGCAGAGGCTTGTGTGTTGATCAGAACATGGGTTTTGGCTCCAGACACTCTGGATGTGATTGCAGAATTTGTCATTTACCAGTCCTGTGAAACCGGGAGTCACTTAGCCCAGGGTTACTGCATTGTAGTAATCCAGAAGATTCCGTTTACACAGACAACAAAATAAATGATGCTCCCTGTAGTTGTACAAGGCTGTGGCCCTGACTTAAACCTTCTGAAACTCAGTTTTCATATCTGTACAATGGGGAGACCTAGAATGGTTATGAAAAATAAATGACAACACTCATAAAGAGCTTAACACTGTTGGTGGTCACAGTAAGTGCTCAAGAAATGGCAGTTATATTGAGGATAAGGGTCCTTACTAGAAACCATAAATAAAAGCTTAGAAACTTTTATTTATTTTAAAGGTGAATTGGTTATCATGGTCCCTTCCAGTTTTAGTTCCTATGCTATGATTAGAGATTGTTCCATTTAACGAAAACAACATGGACTTTTCTTCTTTATGATTATCATTTCTATTATTGTTGTTTTCTTCTGGAAGACCTTGGTGAAAAGTTATGACTAATAATTACATACTTTTGCTTATTTAACTGTTGTCAAAGAGATACATTCATAACTTCTCAACTCCATACATAAAAATCACGTTTTCTTTGAAGTGGCTCACTTTTGTAGACCATTTCTTGGGGGATATCATGATCCAATAAGGCCTGATATGCCTCTGCAGGCCTTATTCCTTCCAGGACATACTGCACTTGGGAGTTTTAGGAAATAAACATTTTTATGTATGTACGTACGTACGTATGTATGTATGTATGTATGTATTTTTGAGTTGGAACCTCACTCTGTCTCCCAGGCTGAAGTGCAGTGGCATGCTCATGGCCACCCCAGCGTCAACTGCTGGGCTCTGGCAATCCTTCTGCCTCAGCCTTCCAAGTAGCTGGAACTACAGGCATGTGCTACTATGCCCAACTAATTTTCGATTTATTGTAGAGACAAGGTCTTGCCAAGTTGCCTGGGCTGGTCTTGAACCCGCAGGTTCAGGCAATCTACTCGCCTCGGCCTCCCAAAGTGCTGGGATTACAGACTGAGCCACTGAGACTGGCCATTTATTTATTTTTGAGTCAGGGTCTCACTGTCTCCCAGGCTGGAGCACACTGTCATGATCATGGCTCACTGCAGCCTCAAATTTGTGCACCCAGCAATCTGTGTTTTAACAGTCCTCCAGGTGATTCTGACACTGATACAAGTTTGAGATTCACTTCCCTATGGAAAGAACACTTGAAAAGCAATCCTTCTGCCTGTAGTAACTGGGACTACAGGCATGCACCACCACACTTGGCTAGTTTTTAGTTTTTTTCTTTTTTTGTAAGAGACAAGCTCTCACTATGTTGCTCAGGCTCATCTTGAACTCCTGTCCTTAGGCGATTCTCCAGCCTTGGTTTCTCAAAGTACTAGGATTACAGGTGTGAGCCACCACGCCCACCAAGCCTTGGAAATGAACATTCTAGTTATCTACCTGAGGAGGCTGTTGTTGAAAAAGCCATTCTAGGTAGCAAATTAAATTCTCAAGATGAAAATAAAATCAGAGAAACAAGAAGTTGACAGGCAGAAGAATGAAGGTCAGAGGGTTGGGAAACAATCATTCAGAATTTTTTCTGAACAGCAGGCACTCATGAGCATTCTATTCCCAGCCAAAAGACCACCGAGAGAATAGTAGATTGAAGAGTCAGACAATCTCTCTTGTCCCAGCTATACCTCTCCGTATCTCAGAGGCCTTAGCAAATCACCTAAAATGTGGTGTTCTATGTCCTCATCTATAAAATGAGGGAACTGAATTATATCAGAAGCTTATGAGACTATTTTTAAGTCATGAAGTCCTTTGTTAAAATCAACTTTATGAGAATCTTTGGATGAACATCAAATAAATGCAGAGGTGCTCTGTGGAAGTTGGGTTGGTGAGTCCAGAGTTTCCCGCGACTAACCTCTCACCCCTGGCAGCTCCAGAGGCAAATCAGAGAGGATTCAGGGTCTCCACAGGGTGTGGACTGAAAACCACTAAACTGAATGAAGTGCCTCCTGGCTCAAACACTTCACCTAGGAGCTTTCATCTGTTTCCTCGAGGAATGGCCATATTTGACACTAAATTCCACAAAGTTTTATCTTTCAGGATCCTTCATCGACTCTTTTATCTTCTGACAGCTCTGCATGGAAGCCATTATTAACCTAACTTTGTTCATGGGCACATTTTAAATCTATTTGCCCAAGGCTTTTGATGGAGACAAGGTCAGGGCCAAATTGAAAAGCAGCAAGCCTTGCCTCTGGTGCCCAGACAGAAAAAAGAGACTAGTTTTAACATTTGTTCCAACCGTTAGTGCTGTAACTCATGCTGACTTCATTTGATTCATCACTTTTTGATGTTGTTTAATTCTAACCTTCCGCATAACTGGGCTTCTAGAGTCAGGACCCATGTATGGTGAGCCAGAAGCCATAAATTTTACACAGTTTTATTTATATAGTTGCACAGAAGTTGCTGGAAAGCCTGAAGGGGAAGCGTATGGTTAAAAAAAAATCTGTCCTTGTGAATTTGGGGGTACTTTCCTGTGAGATATTACAGATTATTATTTTCCTTGTTTTGTACCTTTACTCAAACAGATGGCATAGGATAGGGAACAAGAATTCTAGAGAGTTTCCATGGCAATTGCTGGAGAGCCTTGGATTATTTGTAGTGATGTGTAGTGCAGTATCTAGGGTGAAGGTGAAAACCGTAGGGTTTTATTCTGCAGCACCTACTGATTTAAACTATTCAAATGGCATTTATTGGGTCCCTGTTGCCTGAAAAGCAATCTCCTAGTTATTGGGGGGAGGGGGAAGAGATAGATGTCAAAGACAGCAAAGCATTGCCCTTCCTCTGTAGAAGTTTACTGTATTGAATGAATATACACAGATCGTATAAAAATACCATATAACATGATTTAATGAAACCAGTAAACATGTCATTAATTAATATAGGACTTTTCTTTAAATAACTGCCATCCAATTAAGCAGTGGAAAAACACAATCCTTATAAGCTGGGCTCATGATCAGCGTCTTTATTTTCATACCACATAAGAGATATTATAGCCCTGTGGCTAAGAGTGTGGGTTCTGAGCCAGACTGCCTATGTTCAGATTCCAGCTCTGCCATTTATTAGCAGAGTGACCTTGCATACGTTATTTAACTTTGCTGTTTCTTCATTTCCTCATCTATAAAAATGGGACTCACAGTGGTATTTAGCTCATAGAGTTGTTAAGAGGATACGTGAGTTATTACATGGAAAAGGCTTGGCTCAGGGTGGATGTTAATCTGTGTTGAGTATTAGCAAGAGGTAGAAACCCTCAACATTACTTCAGTCACTGATTTACAACAGGCAAGACTCATCTAACCCGAGGTAGAGAAAAAGCAGAGTGGTTAATGTGTTACTATTATACAGCTCTGTGACCTTTGACAAGCAGCTTAGTCTCTCTGAGCCTCAGTTTCCTCATCTGCACAATACAGAATATTGTACCCACCTGTTGTAGTCATTCATGGAGGTGAGAGAGACCCCTCGCCCAAAATTTGGTTTGGATGTCGAGACTGATGTTGCCACACAGATACCAAGAGAGGCTGAAAAGCTTTATAACTCGCACAATGAGGGTTTCTGGGGGGGAGAAGGTGGGCTCCCAAGAGGTCCAAGAGCAGTTTAAGGGAGTGGGAAAGGGAGGCTGGCTTTGGGGTTTTATAGCAGTGAGAGAGTGGGGCTAAGGTGAGGGTTTATGTGGCTTGAACTTCCCACTGGCACCAAAGGAGGGAGCCCTTGGGCTCTTTCATCAGCTTGCCCAGATGTGGAGCAGGAGCAGATGGGCCTGAAGGAACTTGAAAGCTTTCAGCAGCCAGACATCAAAAACACAGCAGATTCTTTCTTACACTACCTTAGAGGGCTGCTGTGAGGATTAAGTGAGATGACACACACACATGACCTTTAATTCATAACGGTAAATGCTCAGTAAGTGTTACCCTTTTATTTATTTATTTATTTTTATTTATTTTTTTTTGAGTCAGGGTCTCACCCTATCGCCGGTTGAAGTGCAGTGGCATGATTATGGCTGACTGTAGCCTCAAGCGTCTAGGCTCAAGCCATCTTCTTGCATCAGCCTCCTGAATAGCTGGGACTACTGGAGTGCACCACCATGACTAGGTTTTGATTTTTTTTTTCTTTTTTGTAGAGATGAACTCTTGCTATGTTGCCCAGGCTTGTCTCGAACTTCTGGGCTGAAGCAATCCTCTCACCTAGGCCTCCCAAAGTGCTAAGATTATAGGCATGAGCCACCACGTCTGGCCATTAAGTGCTACCCTTTAAAATAAGCTTTTTTTTCCTTAAAAAAAAACCCCCAAAACTCAATTTTAAAGATTCCTCCTAAAAATGCAATAAGCAACACTTTTTCCTTGTTCTATTTGTTTTACTATGTTTTTTAAAAACCTCAATATAATCTCTACATGTGGAGAAACAATTACCAGCAGTCTCCCAGTGATGAAAAGGCAGTGAACTGAACGTTCCATTTAAAATTGATTGTCACTTGGAACACTCTTTCCCATAGAAACAATGTTATAAATAGAGTTTAGTTCCCAGAGGGACCCTCAAATTCTTCCTAAACTGTAATATAGCTAAAATAGTCCTTGACAGAGGAAACTCTGAATCCTAGAACACCACCTGGGCCTCTTAGAATCCTAAGCTCTGCTTATTCAAGGTGCCCGTGGGTGAGACTGTACCTTAAGACTTTGGAAGGGCTGAATGAGTAGGAACTGAACTGAGCACAGCATAGCTGGAGCGGGCTATATGACTGCACTTCCCAACAATCCCTAAATCAGACCCTAAAGGGATCACCCTGTCAGACCTTAAATCTCTCCTACAGCCGCGTGGGTGGAGTGGAGCTTGTCCTGAAGGAAAGGGGTGGTCTTACTCTCAGTCGTCCAATCCAGGGGCAGGAAATGAGCACTCCAGTGGTGAACCTTAGCTTAGGCAAGGGGAAAATATGGTCCTTTTTTTCTGGAGTGAGGTTCTAAGGTGCGGCATGGTCTGGAGCGGGCAGTTGAGCAGAACTGTCTCCGGTCACATGGAAGAGGCCAAGACCAGGTCATCAGCCATCTCAGGAATCAACCCCAAAATGGATGTAAGCGTGTGACAGACAGGGAAGTTACTTTTTATGCTGTCTCTCTGGTCTATACTTCCAAGTGCAATGGCATTGCTTGGTTCATCTGAGCTGTGGGGAATTATGGGAGGTGGGGTTGTGTGAAAGAGACAGTGGCCCCATGAAGGAAAGTGATCTGAGGATGGAGAGAAGTATTCTAGGCCCAACTGAGGAGGCAAAGGACAGCCAGGTCGGGGTTACAGAAGCAGAATAATATCAATGCCTCACAAAGCACTTATGATGTGTCAGAGACTATGACAAACACTTTATTAGCACATTTAAACCTCCTAGCTATTCCTGACACACTAGTATTTTCCTCTTTTGGAGAAAATGGGACATAGAGAAGTTAGATAACTTGCTCAATATCAGATAGTTAGTAAGTGATGGAGCCAGAAATTGAACCTAAGTAGCTTGCCTCCCAAGGCTGGGATATTAACCAAATGGTTTAGTCTCTTTTATACAGAAACATTCACCAAGAACAGCCCCAGAAATACATGAAAGATGTTAAAGAATACATTAATGAAGTTTGTAAAGTAGGGTTTTTTTTTCTAACATAGCAAGTTGTACGTGTATAAAGTATATGAAGTAAAACAATGAAAACCTCTTGTTAAAGATGAACATTTCTGAAGAACTTATAAGCTGTTTAGGAGTACAGTTGTCCTACAATCACTTCTAGCTGGAATATACATCTCTCCCTAATGTTTCTAAGATCTATTTTTTACACACACTCAAGAGTGTGCATACATGTCTAACTGATAAGGATTTTCTAAGAAATCATCATGTGACCAGAATTTTTAACCAAACCTATGTCAGCTGAGTGATAATATTTTTGTAAAGGTGTTATCAAGAGGATCCATAGAATAGTTCATTATTAATGTTCCTCTGACAACATGCCACTGAGGATTTTAGAAAAAGATATTTGATGCTCATTCCCTTAAAACCATTTTCTTTACTTACTATTTATATCAACACACCACCAAAAACTCCATATTATTTTGTTAAATGTTATCTGGTTACTCAATCTCTCAGTGACAAATTGTGAGGCAACTTGTCCACTTGTTAGTAACCAAATTGAAGTACAACTTCCCAGGTCATAAGTTCTGGTCTTACTTACTCCTAAGGTTGGTGCACCCCAAGGGGATGATCCAAAGAAAAGTCTTCGGAAAAGTGAAAGTTGGCATAAGGATAGAACTTACATCCTCATCAGATGGCTGTGAGATCTGTGTAAGGTGATGATGACAATGCCTGGCACATGGCAAGCAATTATTTTTAATTTTTATTTTGTTTTGAGTTGGAGTCTCACTCTGTCGCCCAGGCTGGAGAGCAGTGGCATGCTCATGGCCACCCTGTTATCGACCTGTTGGGCTCCGTGATCCTTCCACCTCAGCCTTCCAAGTAGCTGGCACGTGCCACCACACCGGCTAATTTTTTGATTTGTTGTAGAGATGAGGTCTTGCCAGGTTGCCCAGGCTGGTCTTGAACCGGTGGGCTCAGGTAATCCTCTTGCCTCTGCCTCCCAAAGTGCTGGGATTACAGGTGTGAGCCACCAGGCCTGGCCAGCAATTATTAATTAACATTATTAAATAATTCAATAGTTATTATTAGTATTCCCTTTGGGGCCAGTTGCTGTCTACTCTCTGGTTGTGGGGATTTTTGTTTTGTTTTGTTCACTCCACATGTGCCTCTTAGAATAGACGTGTGACATAATAGGGACTTAATCAATGTTTAGGGACTATTATTTAGCATAACTTTAAGTCAACTTAATCTACTCATGCTTGGGCAATTTGTGGACACCAGGGCCCTTATTTCCTTTCCTTGATCCCCATTTAAGTTCAGTTCTGCTCAAGTCCTGCCTTCTGACTGTCTCCAGTTTTCATCCCTGCTACTTCCTTTTGAACTTTCAAATTTATCCCAATTTCCTTGAATTGACCAAAGTATAACGAGTGTCAGCGAGTTTTTTCCTGCCTATTTGCTTACGGGAGGAAACCCTGTCCTCCCTCTCACCTTGAGAACAAACTCTACCACTGGCCTCACTGATTTTTTTCAAACATTTATCAACTGTTCAGCAGGCAGTATACTAGGCCCTGAGACACAATGGAATGAAGAAAGGTAGGCTCTTTTGCCATTGTGGGATTGGGTTATAATCATCATGGCATCTGTTATCTTTATTTATTGAGACCCAGAGGTGGGAAGAGACAAAGCCAGTTTCATTCGGGTTGCAGAGCTATGAAGAATGAGGCCATGGTATACTGATTAGGTGCCCAGCCCTGGTTTCTTGCCAAAGAAAATAGCAAGGGACTTTTCTCTTTGCTTGTCTTCCCTTTCCTGTTCTGAGTTGTCCAAGGTATGCATCATGGACCATGATAGAATTACTAGTTTTTTCAGAGGGCATCCCTCTGCATCAGCTCCTATGTCTTAAAAGAGTTGCCATGTCTTGCGTTGCTCAAAGGAGAACCAGAATGTTCTTATCCTTTGCTCTCTGAGAGCCAAGCCCTGGGCACCAGCTAACTGTGGTTGCTCTAAAGAACTCGGAGTCAGTAGGACAAAACTGTCTTTTGCCTAAAAGTTTATTGTATTTATTTTCTTTAGGAGGCAAAGGAAAGAAGAAAAAAATGATCTACTGGTCATTCTACATTTACTCATGTCTATGATCATTGCATGGCATAGTTATTTTTAGACAGATGCAATGTGTAAAATGGCAATCGCCTTTCCCATAAACTGGTGGTTCTGGAACATTACAGAATCCCCTGGAAGTCTGGTTAAAACACAGATTGCTGGGATCCACTCCCACATTTTCAGATTCTGAAGCTCTGGAGTGGGGCCTGAGTATTTGCCTTTTTAATGAGTTCCAAGGTGATGTTGATACTGCTGATCAAGAGAGTACACAGTCCTAAATAATTCTACTGTATTTATTGTTCCCTAAATAACTAGTACTGACCTAACAGTCTTTGTGTACTTTTTATTCTGTGCCCTTTTGGAGTCCGTGCCTTAAATATTAGAGAGTATGTTCCTTTACTTTCTGCTCCAGGAACTTCATTGATGTTTTGACCACCAAATATCTCACACCTGAGACTGCAGGGAAGTTGCATTTTAGTCTTGATGACCAACATCTCATACCAGGCTTTTCCCTCCAAAATTACCTGGTGGATTGTCTAAAGTTAATTCCTGTTGAAACCCCATGATAACAATAAAAGATGTTCCACAAGCTCTTTTATTTGGACACGTGGATTCCACTTTGGTTTTTTTTCCAAACATTTGGGTGTTTTAGAAGATGCCATCAAAGTTTTATCTTATCATAATTACAATCCTTGTGAATAAAACGCATGATCTAAAAGTCCCTGGACTTTTAAAAGTTAAGCTTTGTATTTGGTAAATGATTACTGGAGTAGTCTCCACAAATTGACTGCTGTTCTCAGTTTCCTGTGGGTGCATGTGGGAGGTGGCAGCAGGGAAGCCTGTTAAAAATAGTGTCATTGAAAGACTTTAAGTTCTTTAAAGTAATAAACACAATTTGATTATTAAAAAAGAAAAATTGCATGTTGATAACTATAAATTACAGTATAATGTCCTCCAACCCCTGCAATTTTACAGAACAGTGTGAAACTAGGTATAGCCTTTACCAATAAACCTGCATTTGGAAGTTCGATGCCCCCGGTTGTCTTTGTTTTGCCCACCCGCCTTCACACAAGAACTAAACATCATTCATTTGCATAACAACACTGTCTAGTATTCACATAGTGCAATCTGTGTCCCAGGCACTGCTTGATGGCCTTGGCCTAGGTCAACATGGATAATCTACACAATAGCCTTTTGAGGTAGGTTATTCTTATCCCAAGGAAAATGAGGCACAGAGATGTTCAGAAATATGTAATGCAAGGTCACACCGTGATACTTGCCACAGCCCACAGCCAAGTACTACCTTGGCTGTTAGGTACTTATTTATTTATTTTTAACTTGACTCGGTTTTTTTTAACAACTTAAGTTTATTTAAAAAGAAAACTCATGTCTCTACTGTAAGTGGAAAATCAGTATCACTTGCCATAAATAGGAGGTAACTATGAAAATGGATACAGCAAATGCAAAACAATGATATTAAATTCTAACTTGATTCTCTTGCCTGCCAAAATCTGAGATTTGCTCTCTCCTTGTTAAGAGGAAGGAGCGCAGTGGAGAAAGGCAAGGGTTGAATGGTTGTTAAAAAGATACCGAAACTAAAATATAAAAATGGAACAAAGCAAAGAAACAAAAAAAATTAAAAAATGTATTCATGCCAGAGCGAGACTTTCTCCTTAATGTAATCATAACAAATGAAAGATCTTGAAACATAATAATATTACGTGATTTGGTTTCCAAATATGAGTTCATCCTTTTGCTGCCCTGTGTCACCTAACTGCCCTGAGCCTCGCCTCGGTTTTCTATCTGAAAATGAGATTAACCTCAGAGATTTAGATAATAACATAAACATAAAGTCTGGCACATAGTAGGTGTTCACTAAGTCATTATGATTAATGATCACTTCGTGGGGGCAGAGAACATGTATGCTGGATACCTTAGCTCTGTGTGTTATATCTTGGCTCTCACTTGTTCTTGTTTTGTTCTAGAAGATCGACAGAACAGGGGCAAGTGGTGGTGCGGGTGGGGATGGTGGTGACGATTCACATTCAGCAGTGACAACAGTGACAAGGTAAAGACGCTTTTAGGACTGTTGATATAAAGAATCTGCTCATCTGGGTCCTGAGTAGGTGGTAAGAAAACACGGGAGACTTCGAATTTGAGTAGCTTGAAACTGTAGGAAAACAAGGGAGATGTCAGAATCCCATCCCTGTCAGTTCACGAGTGAGGTCACGGAGCCTCTAGGCTATAGGATTTTGTCCGCAGTCCATAATGCATGAGTGGCAGCCAGACCCAGGCCTCAAGTGCTTTCTTTCCAGGCCTGGACCCCTCTAGCCACACCGTGATCCTCCATCACGTCCTTCTGACAGCTCACTCCAGCTTCTGAACGTTGGAAGGCATTAGAGACCTATAATCCATATTTACATAGCCTGTGCCCCGGGATCTTAATTTACAAAATGATTATTGGCTTCAGCGCTACCTACTAAGTTGCTAAAATGTTTGTAGCCTTTCTTAGAAAAACAGAAGAATGTGACTTTCTTACCAAGCCCTGATTGCATCAATGTTCCCAAATGACAAATCCATGCAAAGAGAAAATAGTTGCACTCGGGGCTTTGGTCTGTCTCAAGGGAATTTTTATTCCATGAGACAGCACTCGCTGAGCTGCACACGATGGAAAAATAACCTGGCTTCTGCACCCGCCTCCTCAAAGGGGAAGGGGAAAGAGGGCGAAAACAACACAGGAGCCTGAGTGACAGGTTAAAAACCCAGCGCTGAGTGGTGCAGTGAAGGGCCAGACAGACCAGGAATGTGAAGCCCCTGGTCTTCTCCCAGCAAGGGGGCTAGGAGGAGTGTCCATGGATTGCTCAAGGAGGAGGAGGAGGTATTTAGTCCCAGTAGAAACGACAACGTGAAGTTGTGTTTACTGTGATTAAAGTTTTGAGCATTAATTCCTATGCTCATACTCATTCCTGGAACAGTCTTGGAAAAAAAGATTTGGATCCTTATGGGGGAAACAGGGTTTGTGTTGTTTTTGCTGTTCAGGTATAGCAAGCAAATGCCCACAAGGGCTGGGCTAGGAAGGTCAAGAGTGATAGAGCAGCAGGTTGGGGATTGAGTGAACTCAAGGATGGTGTCCCTTTTTCAGAAGGCAGATCGTGTGTGGCTCCTGACTCTTATTACCAGGCAGGACCATGGATGCAGAGTCGGGCTGTGATTAAGCTGTTATCTACTCTCTTCTATGTTCCGCTCATTGATGCTGGGGTCTTCCTGTTAGGTTCTGTCAGTAGGGGGCACTAAAGGGAGATTGGATGGCAGGAGTTGGGGAGAAGGGAAAAATGGACCCATCGGCATCACCCCAGCAATTACATTCTCCCTGGCAGCAACACTGGCTTCTGTTTTCCACTTTCCTTTGTATCCCCAGAACCAGTCTTATCCAGTGCTCCCTTGAAAGTACCAGCAGCTGCCTGAGGGCTCCTCATCCCCAGGGGCCTGAGTTCCAGCTCCACATTTTCACCAGGAACTTCCCTCCACTGAAGGCAACTACCTTATCCAAGAATAAGTCCCTTCCCAAGGGACAGTCTATGGTCAATGACTGACTGATGCAGGGAACAAAGACCTGGTCTAAAGCTTCAATTTGGTACTCTTCTGGAGGGTCCCCCAGCTCCAGAAATTCCTGCAGGATTGGCTAAGGCCTCTGGGCTGCAGCCTCATTGTGGGGCAACTTCTCCCCTTGCAGTCTTCATTTCTTTCCAGGTGCAGCTTCCTAGGGCACTCCCAATAAACCCTCTGCATGCCATTCCCCTTCTCGGAGGCTGTCTCCACAGAACCCGATCTAAGCCAAGGCTGCTTGAGTTTGATGTGTAGAGAGCATCGCTCTCATCCATGAAGTGTGTAAAGAAATAAATAGAACTACTGTTAAGTTCACCAAAACATATTCAACTGGAAAGAGAGAGGAGAAGAATGAGGGTCAAAGAGTAAAGACAGAGCAGAGAGAGAAAGAAGAACTGAGAGTCAAGGTGAAATATTAAGTGGAGGTGAAGCAAAGAGTACTCAGAAGCAAAGTGGTCATTAAGAGCATAATGACTTGCCTGGAGTTTTTCTATGAACCTCAGCGTGTGTCATTTCCCAAAGCCAAGAAGACACAGCAGCCATCTCTATTTTTTTGTTTTGTTTTGTTTTTGGTACCCAAAGTCTTGAATGGAGGGAGCAGGGGAAACACTGTCAAGGACTGTATTTGAATGCAACTTGAACTTGGACTACCAGCAGAAGTCTCCCATGGCCTAAAGGGGAATAAGGGCTTGCTTTTCATCTGTATCTGGTCAGCATCATGGGATAGTAGCAAAACAGCCTATGCCCCTCCCTGGTGAGCAGTGCTGGAGTGACAAATGATAGAGATGCTGCCAGAGTCGCAGCTCATGGCCAACTTCATCTCTTTCTGACACTACCCAGCCTAGCCAGGAAAGAGAACCAGCTGCAGCAGGAAGGAGTCTATACTTCCGCTGTCTACTGCATGGGTTGGTGTAGAAGAAAAGATGGATGCAGGGTGAAGTTTGGCTTTTCGAATTTCTACAGGATGCAATACATGAAACTCCATAGCCTTTCCCCAGATAACTCTTTTGGGAACGTGAAATTGCTTTTTATTAAAGGATAACATGTCCCCTTCCCTGCTGTCTCCCTCCATAGCTCACCCAAGTTGTGTGATCAGCAGACTGGTCAGCACAAGTCGGAATCACGTCAAAAGGGTAGGGGTTGGAGCCAGGGGTCAACCACAATGTAATATTTAACTATATTACTTAAAAGCAACTGGAGAAGATGAACTTTAATTATCAACTTCAAAGAGAGGCCAAGGTCAAGGACATTATTGTAGTATCTATCCCCTGGGGACATATTGGGGAATATCATGTTGGAGGGGATGAAAATTAAAATAAGTGAGGCCACTAATACTAGAAGCCAGTGGCATTGCAGTCTGTTTGTAAGCCTGACATTGGTCCAGGAAGTAGACAAATAACAAATTGAAGGGTGAGAAAGGATCCCACTATCCTAAGTGTCACTAAGTCACATCTGTAAGTATTCTGATTAATAGAGATACAGAGAAGTCAGATTGAGAGGCCAGGCATGGTGGCTCATTCCTGCAATCCTAGCACTTTGGGAGGTTGAGGCGGGAGGATTTCTTGAGCCCAGGAGTTTGAGACCAGCCTAGGCAACATAGCAAGATCTCGTCTCTACCAAAAAAAAAAAAAAGCCAGGCATCGTGGTGTGGGTCTGTAGTCCCAGCTACTTGGGAGGCTGAGTAGGAAGGATAGCCTGAGCCCAGGAGGTTGAGACTGTGATGAGCTATGATCATGCCATTGTACTCTATCCTGGGTGACAGAATAAGATCCCAATTAAAAAAAAAAATATATATATATTTATGTAATTAAAAAAAAAAAAAGAAGTCAGATTGAGGGTGAACCATCATAGGAATCTGATTTCCCAGCATAGTACTATCAGATGAATGGCAAAATCAGAAACCTATGTGCTTCTGTTAGACACATGAACTTCAGCTGGAGTTGACTGTTTTTATCTGGACTGTTCAACAGGTCCAAACCTCCCAGAATATTTCAAGTGATAAAAGCCCACTTTCAAGCATTCAGGTGTCCTTTTAAAGACATAAAATTATATTGGCTGCCATAATTATTTAAAGAAATGTCTTTAACATAGATTCCCTAATTTATCTATTAAAAAATAATGCTTGTGCCATTGCCAAGTACCAGATCCTGGGCTTGAAGCTGTGAGTCCCAAGGTGAGGAGGTGAGACAGATGTGGTCCTTGCCCTGATGGAGCCTGTAGTTTCATAGAGAATAGAGATCTTAGAACAATAATGACAATTGTGTTGTATGTTATGCTGGAAAGTCCTACTCTTATTTAGAAGCCAAGGAAGGCCTTCCTAAGGGAGGTAACAGCCTTCTGAGACTTCAACAAATGAGGAAGAGTTGGATACATGAAGTGATGAGGGGAGAAGAGAGTTCCTGGAAAGAAAGGCATATCCAAATGTCTAGACATGAGTGTAGCACCTAGAAAAAGCTGAGAGCAGCCCCAGGTGGGAAGTGATGAGGGCTAGGCAGGGGAGAGAGTCAGGAACTCATAGCTAGGGCCTTCCATGACAAGTTATTGATTTGCAGTTTGACCCTTAACATAGGGATGTGACATGGTGAATAGATCTTTCTGTCTGCAGAGGAAAGAATGGATTAGAAAACAATAGGAGATAATGTGTGTGTGGGGGGGATTAGGAAGTGCCCTTGTCCAGAAGTGAGACGACTGTGATTGGATCAGGATGATGGCTTGTAATGGAGAAGAATAAAAAGTACTTCAAAGCTACCTTTTGGAAAGGTGTGTGGGAATACAATAAATAAACTTTGGAAACAGACAATGTAGGATGTAAAGGAGAGGGAAGGGGTAAGAGTGACTCCCAGGGTTCCAGTTGACCTAGTTGGAACACAGGAGAAGGAGCTGGTTTGGGGTGGGCAAGGGGGTAAGGATGGGGCAGGCCTTAAAGGGATGATGCTGAGTCTGGCTTTGATTCTGAATTGCTCTGAGCTTTCTGAATGGACCTGTTGAGTAGGCAGTTGAAGATATAGACTTGGAATTGATATAGATAGCTGTAGTTGCTGAAATACAAGTAGAGGCAGAGATAGAGACTTGAGAGTCACAGAAATAAATGAGATCACATATACCTGTGGCTCCCAAACTTTTTTGATGGGGATCTATAATATGAAGTGTGTTTTACATCACAGACATAGGCGCATGCACACACACACACACACACACACACACACACACACACACAAAAGTTATCCTGGACAATTCTTACCCTTGCCATGTGTGATGTTCACCGATAACTCTATATTTTTCTTCCAATGCTGGTCACAACATTCCACATTGGTTTAATGACCCAGCAATGAGTTGCTACCCAGAATTTGAAAAGTCTAATTTAGAAATGCAAAATGAGAAAAAAAGAGGGGCCAGAATAGAGTCCTGGGAAAGGCCATTGTGTAGGGGTCATCTAGAGAAGGTTGTGCCTATGAAGATGATAGAAAGGATCCAATGGAGAGGTGGGTGGGAAAAAACCAGGGACTGGCAATGTCTCTTTTCACCTGAAAAATGGATAGGGTAGCTATGTGGATCATCAGGTAACCTCCAAAGAGAGGAAGCAGAAAACTCCACATTGGGCTCCATTAGTAGAGCAAGAAAGCCCTTCCTTAAAGCCCCCACCAACCTTCCCTTTTGTCTCATGACTAGGCCCAGACCAATTACCAGCAAAGGGAGTAGAATTACCATGGATGGCTTAGGCTGATTAACGTCCTCACCTGTGGGGCTGGGGTGGGGTAACTCTCCCTGAGCACAGGGCTGGGTGAACAGCTAAATGTCAGGGCTTTCATAACAGGGAATGGACTAACCCTTGGGAAGGGGAAGGTCTTGCTTGGACTCCTTGCTTCTTAAAGTGTGGTCCAGGGACCTGCAGCATCAGAATCACCTGGGAGTTTGTTAGAGATAAAGAATTTGCGGTTCTACCCCAGTCCTGCTGAATCAGAGTCTGCATGTTCTTGAGATTCTCCAAGTGATTCACGTGGCCTTGCTGTGTGAGAAGGCCTAGACACTGTGCCAACAGGGTCCACATGTGTGCTGGGTTGACTCAGGCCCCCCTTGCTCTTTGTCAATTCCTTTTCTGCTTGTTCTTCCGTCACAGATTCCAGTGTGCCATGCATGTGTTGCGGGGTTTTGCTTAATTCACTCTATTAACAAGTCTTCTTTTCATTTTCTGCAGCAAAAGGCAATAGGATTTTCTGCAGCAGAAGGCAATAGGCAATAACCTTCCAACTGTGACCAGTCCAGGTCATCGGTATTGTTCCTTTGGATCACACTAATCCCAGGGGGCTTGGAATTCTAGCCCAGGGCTGACAGTGTTTCTTGAGATAGTGCTGAAAAGTTCTGCATTCTTTGACAGCATTAGGTGGGACTTGAGGGTTTCATTTGTTTGTTTTTTATTTTATTTTATTCTATTTTTAAAGACAGGGTCTTGCTCTGTCACTGAGGCTGAAGTGTAGTGGAGCGATCATAGCTCACTATAGCCTTGACCTCCTGGGCTCAAGCAATCCTCCTGCCTCAGTCTCCTGAGTAGCTGGGACTACAGGCATGTGCCACCATGCCTGGCTAATTTTTTTTTATTTCTTATAGAGACAAGGTCTTGCTATGTTGCCTAGACTGGTCTCCAACTCCTGGGCTTCAGTGATTCTCCTGTCTTGGCTTCCCAAAGTGCTGGGATTACAGGTGTGAGACACTGCAACCAGCCTGTTTTTTAATTTGTTAGTATATCCCTTTTACTGAGTCTACAGGATTGCAGGCTCCAGATTGGAACTTCCGCACACAGAGTGGCAATTCTTTCCCTAAGGCCCCAGAAAATATTAAGTATTGGAACAAATTCTCGTCTAACATGTTCTGCCCAGTGTTTGAGGCTCTGAGACTTTCAGAGACACACAGAGGGCCTAGAAAAATTTCAGAGAAAAACAAATTTGACTAAAAAATTGGATGGTTGAGCCAGGCGCAGTGACTCGTGCCTGTAATCCCAGCACTTTGAGAGGTCAAGGTGGGAGGATTGCCTGAGCCCAGGGGTTCAAGACCAACCTGGACAACATAGTGAGACCTCGTCTCTACAGTAAATAAAAAATCAGTGGGGCCTGGGGGCGCACACCTGTAGTTCCAGCTACTTGGAAGGCTGAGGTGGAAGAATCACCTGAGCCCAGCAGGTGGAGGCTATGGTGGCTATGAGTGTGCCACTACACTCCAGTATGGTGACAGTGAGACTCCAACTCAAAAAAAAAAAAAAAAAAGGAGGTCTGAACCCAAGAGAAGATGTTAAAAGAATTACATACCCTAGGCTGAAGAAAGGAAGGAGAAATTAAGCATGTAGAATCAGATGACATATTACCGAGACATCACCCTAAGAGTTCTCTTCAGTAATTTTTGTTCTTTTTTTATTTAAAAAAAATCAGATGTGCATTTGCAGAATTTGATAAATTATGAAAGAATTAGCATATAATGCCTCTCTTGACTTTCCTCCTTCCCCTTCATTCTTTCATATTTATTGATTACCTGTGATGTAAAAGACACTCTGTTCTGGCAGTCTTTTTATTTTACTCTAATTAGCATGAGAATATATTCTTCGAAGACACATAACTATGTCAAGATTGAAACATTAATTCATCTGAGGCAACATTTCTAATACAGTCCTGATAAAAATGTAGCCACCTCAATATAAAAGGCACTGTTTCCTTGTGTGGCACTCAAGCTTTCATTGTCTGCCCCCAAAAGACTTTTATTTTATTCCTAGTCTCACTTACCTGCCTGTCCTTGTCCCATCAGTTCCCTTGAACTTGACAAAGCTTTCGTACAGTTTCCTGAGCCTGAGAACTTTTCTCCCTAAAATACCCTTCAATGCTTTGAAACCCTTCAAGCTTTGAAAGCTCTTCTGCGGTGTTCGCTGCAAAGTCTCTTGTAATCTCACCATTTAAAATTAATAATTCTTTCCTCTGTATTCCTCTAGCATGATCTTTATACCACAGTTTAGCACTAATCTTACTCTGCTTTGCATTATGGTTGCTTGTTTGCTTGTCTCGTGGTAAGTTTTCAAAGGACAAAGACCATGTCTTACTCTGTGTTCCCTCCAGCACTTAGTAGTATGCCTCAGAGGGTAGAATTAATGGTGCTCAGCAAATATTTCTGGCTATGTAAGTCTTCTGGGCCTATAGCAGGTAGACACTTCTTGGTTCCTTTTGGTTGGTTGGGGCCATGTAGCCAATTATTGCCAATGAGTTATAACAAAGTGATGTGTGACACCTCTGGGCCAAAATTGTAATGGCCAATACAAGACCCTTCGGTGTCATCTTTTCTCTTGGCTGTAGTGACCGTTAATGTTCAGGAGAGTAGCTATTCCCTCAGCTGGGTCCTAAAGTGAGGGCGATGTCTACTTATAGCAGAACTTAGCTGACCTATGATGGACACTATGAGAGAACAAGAAATGAACTTTTGTCATATAAATTCACTGAGGTCTGCAGCTGTTTGCCACAAAGCAAAGCTGAGTCGATCATGATATGTTTGTAAATGGTGGGTGTTCAGCAAATACCGTGAGCCTATAATTTTTCTTACAAATCCATAAGAAGCTGCAATTAATAATTTTAACAGCAATTATAAATGTATCAAGTAAAATTGCCAACCTTAAAAGCAGCTATCCATAGAGGCATTGTGATGTAAGATGAAGAGTATAGGATATAGAGCCAATTAGGTGTGGGTTTACAAAATGACCCTAAAAGACCTTGAGGAGGTCATTGATCCTCTCAGAACTCAGCGTCCTCCAGTCTTGTGGGAGCTTTATAATGTCTACCTTGCAATATTGTTGTAAGAAATAAAGATAGTGAATAAAAATTGTCTGGCATTTATCCCTTGGTCATACTCAGGGGATTATTATTATATTTTTTACCTTTTTCCACACTGGACCACATGAAAAGTGAGAAACTTGAGAAATTGTGCAAAATTCAATTTAAACCAAGATATTTGCTGCAACTCTTTCCTATAGGTCATAAGATATTGTCCCCTCGTTTCTTCTTTCACACATCTTGCAATAAATAAATAAATTTGGACCCCTATTGATTTAAAAAAATAGGTCATTGACTACCATATATGAAGAGAGAATAATTTATTTAAAAATATCATTTTCATATTCAGAGAACAAAATATTTTAAATGAATTAGTTTCGTCTTGTGCTAGACATTAGTGATTCACATTAAATAAACAGATGCATCGAAAAAAGAGAGAAAACAGATCCAGGATTTGTTTTTCAGATTTTGTGAATAGAAAATGGGAATCATCTGCTCTTGAGGCTCTCAATTATGTTTATAATATTTTTTAACAATCCTAGGCTTGATGATAAATCTACGTGAGTAGAAAGGGTGTTTTGCCTTCTTATTTTGATTTCCTAGACTTGTTCAAGTGCAGTGAACTATTCATCCCAATACACTTAAACAAAGGTTCCCATCAGTCTAATGTCACAAACCCATGAGCGTTTATAGTTACTGTTATGGCATGTTCATTACTTGATTACACTCCTGGCTGTGAGGAGACGTAATCTTCAGTTCCTCAACATAAACAGAGAATGACTCATTCCTCTGAGGCAGTAAATAGCAACTTGGGTAACTCAGCTCCATTGTTATACGTCTTTGTACACCTTTAACTTAGAAACACATCCCCTTAGAAATACTTTATGCATATTGTGACGTGTGCTGAAAGAAACATTGTGTTCCAAAAATAGGTTCTTGTTTCTAGGGCTTTCATAAGAAGGAGGAAAATCTCAACATTCATGTTTCCCAGTTCAACTAAGGATTCTGCTTCTTTAATAGCAGCAAAAAAGCAGGGGGTGGATCAAATAAAAAGATAGGCATGAGCATATTTCATATTCTCCTCTCTCCAGATCAGCCTCTCTCCATTTCTACTCTGCCCCTACCCTAAGTTTCTGCCTTGGTCTTTGTATATCCAACTAAAAAAAAAAATCAGATAGAATCAGGAAGACTTGTATAGTTACTACATGTTAGACATTTCCGTTTATCTTAAGGATCTAAAAAGCTGACATCTTCTCTGTCCTCAAAATAATAATACTTATTATTTAGTGAGGAAGAAACAAGAAATTTCATAATTATACTTCAGTATGATGAACTATGAAGGCTCATTCAAAACATGTAATGATTAAAAATGATGTTTTCAAAAAATATGTTTTTCTAGTGAAAAAGCAAAATACAAAATTACGTATTGAATTCAATTCAATTACTATGTGATCCTAATTTTGTAAACAATGGCCACTCATATCCTCAGATACTCAGAAAAAGTTGGGAGAGCTAATTGTCAGGCTGAGCACACCTGCCTATTTTTTTCCTCCCCTTTCAAATTCCATTAAAATGCCAACAAGAAAATTTACAATCAAAGATCAGAAATTGTGATGATGTCCTGGAATACAGACCAAAGACTGCCAGAGTAATCAAGGCAGAAAAAAGGCCAGAAGGAGGCAATTGCAAAGTTAAGAGCTGTTCTGTGCACTAATGTTCCAGAGGAGTTTCAAGCTCAGCATTAACTGGTACAGTGAAGGAAGGGGCCTTGTCAGTAATTATCTGTCGATAAATGAAAAGATTTCATTATCAACTACTGGGCCAGTCATGATCCTCCCATCTCCCTCATATGCTGGCAACAGTGGCATCTGCTTTCTTGTTAAAGTCTCAGTAAACGCTTTAAACAATGAACCGAGGAAGAGCTGACTCTGGGCAGAGAAGCAGAGCAGACCTTGAGTAAATCTATGTATACAACAAGGCTTGCGGGGAGGAATGATGAGAAGAAAAAGAAATCATGGGCTGTTTCTGAAGTGAGAGGTTCCTAGGCCTCTTATGCCGGGGAAAGGAACCTTCCACACCAAGATAATCTACCTGCATGTCTGCAAGGTTCTACCCTACACATTCTAGAAGCTGGGCTACTATCATCAGAACCTTCATTCACTGATGTGGCCTTCACAGCCACAAGATAGAAAAGCAACCGTGTAAAAGAAATAATCGGACTTCTGGAGTACTGTATTGAAAATACAATCACTGTTAACTTAAAAGTTGGGCTGAATATACAAATGCACACATGTGAATATTAAATGAATGAGCTGAATATAGAATGGCATAAAGGATGTTGGAGACTCAGAAGGGGGAGGATGGGAAGGGGAGAAGGAATGAAAAATTACCTATTAGGTACAATGTGCACTAATAGTGGTGACAGGTACAATTCAAGCTCAGACTTCTTCACCACTATACAAAGCAGCCATATGACCAAAACCCATTTGTACCCCTAAAGTTATTGAAATAAAGAAAAATTTTAAAAAATTAATGAACTGGAACATGGGCCTGACTCAGAACACAGTGCAAAGCGATAAAGTGATTTCCAGAGGTTCCTACATTCATCTAAAGAGTTTGTAAGAGCCAGGCTCAGTGGCTCAGCCTGTAATTCCTCGCTTGGGGAGGCTGAGGTGAGTGGATTGCCTGAGCCCGCGGGTTCGAGACCCACCTGGGCAACTTGGTGAGACCTCATCTCTACAATAAATCAAAAATTAGCTGGGCATGGTAGCACGCGCCTGTAGCTCCAGCTACTTGGAAGGCTGAGGCGGAAGGATTGCCTGAGCCCAGCAGGTCGATGCTGCGGTGGCCGGGAGCGGCCACTGCACTCCAGTCTGGGCGAGAGTGAGACTCCAACTAAAAAAAAAAAAGAGTTTGGAAGGAAGGGGACAAAGGGAATAGATGGCAAACATTTTTTAAAAAATCAGAAATGACTGTTTTTTAGTGCTGAAAAAACATTATGAACCAATTAATTTTGTATATTTTATTTGTTTCAATTCATTTCAGTCTTTAAAATGTTGGTTCTCAGATTGTCCCATTTTGAGCTAGTGCAGGAGTTCTCAATCAGGGGCACTTTTGATTCCCAGGAGACACTTAGCAGTGTCTGGAGACATTTTTGATTGCCATAATGGGGCATCTAGTGAGTGGATGCCAGAGCTGCTACTAAACATCACACAGTGCACAGGAGAGCCCTCACAGCAAAGGATTATCTGACTTGAAATTTCAATGTGCTGAAGTTGAGAAACCCTGAACTGCTGGGAGGCTCCCTAGGTTGGATCCTATGTCTCTTAGACATAACCCCTGGAGTTTTGTTAGCTTCCTTGCTTCCTGGTTCAATATTATGTTTCCTAGATCTCCTGCCTGAGACCTAGAATCAGTTATTTCTGCATAGATGCTTGGTTTCTCTTGGTGGAAAATGGTATATAGACACCACAGTCTGAGCACTGAGGGTGCTCATTGCTACTGAATTGTCATCGTTTTTAAAAGCCTCTTCAGGCTGGGTGTGGTGGCCTCTGCCTATAATCCCAGCACCTTTGGGAGACCAAGGCAGGTGGATCACTTGAGTCTGGGAGTACAAGACCAGCCTAGGCAGTGTAGCATTTATGGAAAAAAAAATTAGTCAGGTGTGGTGGTGCATGCCTGTAGTCTTCGCTGCTCAGAAGACTAAGGTGGTAGGATCTCCTGAGCCCAGGAGGCTGAGGCTGCAGTGAGCTGTGATCATGCCACTGCACTCCAGCCTGGGCAGCAGAGTAAGTCTCCAACACACACACAAAAGAGGCCTATTCAGTGCTAGATTATAGGCATTTTTTTAAAAAGTCAAAATAAATCATGAATTCATAATGCTTTTTTAAGCTCATGTAAGATTATGCAGATTTTACTTTTTTTTTTTTTTGAGTCAGAGTCTCACTCTGTCGTCCAGCCTCGACCTGCTGGGCTCTGGCAATCCTTCCGCCTCAGCCTTCCAAGTAGCTGGAACTACAGGCGTGCGCTACCACATGCGACTAATTTTTTGATTTATTGTACAGGTGAGGTCTCGCCAGCGTCTTTGATTTTTATTTGCATCTCCTTTTTCTTATGCTAAAAATTTTGATCCACACTAATTTTAAGCTATTTGGTTTGACTTATACATATCAAAATTTGAAATGAATACCCTATATTCTTTTTTTTTTTTTGAGTTGGAGTCTCACTCTGTCACCCAGACTGGAGTGCAGTGGCCGCTCCCAGCCACCGCAGCCTCAACCTGCTGGGCTCCAGCGATCCTTCTGCCTCAGCCTTCCAAGTAGCTGGAATTACAGGCATGCGCTACCACGCCCCGCTAATTTTTGATTTATTGTAGAGATGAGGTCTCGCCAAGTTGCCCAGGCGAGTCTCGAACCCGCAGGCTCAGGCAATCCACTCACCTCGGCCTCCCCAAGTGCTAGGATTACAGGCTGAGCCACCGAGCCCGGCCAATACCCTATATTCTTACTAATAAGACTACTGAATACATATTGGGATTTCTTTTGTTGATTTTGTTTTTGTTTTGTTTTATACTAGAGTCTTTCCCACTAAGTGAAAATACTGCAATTTATATTTACTTAGAATATCCATTTTCTTTATGATATGCCATCAAGCTGATAAGAAGTTAGGTTTATTTGTTCCCCGTTTTTTTTTTTTTTTTTTGAGTTGGAGTCTCACTCTGTCACCCAGACTGGAGTGCAGTGGCCGCTCCCGGCCACCACAGCCTCGACCTGCTGGGCTCC
>CAUYQG010030883.1:0-84270 GCA_963574415.1 Tarsius wallacei | reverse complement strand
TGTTGATGAAGTGTGCCCCCCCCAACCCCAGCAGATTCCCATTACCACCAATCCCACCTCCCACCTCCTTCTCTGGCGGTTCCCTGCCACTGCCAATCCTTTTCTAATATTATGATAATTGTTCAAGGTCCACTTATGAGTGAGAAAATGTGATACTCAGTTCTTTGTTCCTGTGATAAATTGCTCAGTATTATAGACTCTAAGTCCATCCAGAATGCTGTGAAGTTCATGATTTTGTCCTTCTTTATGGCTGCATAATATTCCATCCTGTATATGTACCACATTTTTTTTATCCAGTCCTCTTTCAATGCGAATTACAGTTGGTTCCATGTTCTTGCTATTGTGAACAATGTTGCAATAAATGTAGATGTGCAGGTATCTTTTCTTAGAGTGATTTAAGTTCATTCGGGTATATTCTGTTTGGGAGATTGCAGGGTTATATGGAAGGTCCATATTTAGATCTTTTGGGAATCACCACACTGTTTTCCACAGAGGCTGTACTAGTTTACAGTACCCACCAACAGTGTAGAAGTGTTCCCTTTTAGCCACAACTCTCCAGAATCTGTTGTTTTTTGAGTTATTGATGATGGCCACCCTGACTGGAGTTAGGTGGTATCTCAGTGTCATTTTAATTTTCATTTCTTTGATGACTACTGAGGCTGAGCATTTTTTTATGTATCTGTTGGATGCTCACATGTCTTGCTTTGAGAAGTGTGAGAAGTGTCTATTCATATCTTTTTCCCACTTTGTAATGGAGCTGTTTGTTTTTTTTCTTTTTGGCATGTTTGAGTTCATTGTAGATTCCAGTTGTTAGGCCTGTGCCAGACATAGAGATGGCAAATATTTTTTACCAGTCTGTGGACTGTCTCACTGCTCTCTTAATGGTTTCTTTGGCTTTGCAGAAGCTTGATGAGGTCCCACTTGTCTATCTTATCTCTTATGGCATGGGCACTTGGGGTTTTGATCAGGAATTGGTTGCCAGTTCCAGTTTCCATAAGGGTGTCTCCTGTGTTTTCTAAGGTTCTTATAGCTTGAGATTTTATGTCTAGTTCGTTGATCCATTTGAAGTTGATTTTTGTGTATGGTGATAGGTAGGGGTCTTGTTTTAATCTTCTGCATGTGGTCAGTCAGTTTTCCCAACACCATTTGCTGAATAGGTTCTCCTCTCCCAAGTGGGTGATGGTGGAGGCTTTGTCAAAGATGAGTTGATTGAGAAATTGAGGTTTTGTTTCTGGAATCTCTATCCTGTTCCATTGGTCTATATGCCTGTTCTTGTACCAATACCAGGCTGTTTTGATTATTGTGGCCTTATAGTAAACTTTAAAGTCCGTAAGTGTGATATTTCCAACTTTGTGTCTTTTGCTGAGGATTGTGTTGGTTATTCATAGTTGTTTATGTTTCCCTATGAATTTCGGTATTGTCATTTCCAGTTCTCAGAAGAATAAGGTTGATAATTTAATGAGTATTGCAATAAATCTATCAATTGCCTTGGGTAGGATGGACATCTTAACAATGTTGATTCTTGCAATTCATGAACATGGAATATTTTTCTTTGTGTCATCTTTGATTTCTTTGGGCAGTGTTTTGTAGTTTTTGTTGTAAGGATCTTTAACGTCTCTGGTTAAGAAGATGTCAAGTTATTTCATTTATTTGGAGCTATTATGAATGGGATTGTACTTTTTATTTGGGTTTCTGTTTGTTTATTGTTGGTGTATAGAAATTCAACTGTCTTTTGCACATTAATTTTATACCCTGAGGCTTTGCCAAAGTCCTTTATCAGTGGAAGGAGTGTTTTGACAGATTATCTTGGGTTTTCGAGGTATAGCATCTTGTCATCTGCAGAGGGATAACTTGACTTCCCCTTTTCCTATTTGGATACCCCTGATCTCCTTCTCATGACTGATTGTTCTAGCTAGGACTTTCAAAACTATGCTGAAAAAGAGAGGTGCAAATAGGCATCATTGTCTTCCTCCAGTTTTCAGGGGAAATGGTTCCAATTTCTGTCTGTTTAGCAATATGCTGACTATGGGTTTCTCATAGATCACTCTTACTATTTTGAGGTATGTTCCATCTATGCTTAGATGTTCAATGGTTTTTATCAAGAAGGGGTGCTGAACTTTATCAAAAGCCTTTTCCTTGTCTAATAATATAATTATGTGGTTTTTGCTTTTACATCTGTTGATGTATTTAATTATGTTTATGGTCTTATGAATGTTGAACCAGCCCTGCATCCCAGGAATGACACATACTTGGTCATGGTAGATGATTTTTGAGATGTGTTCTTAGATACAGTTTGCTAGAATCTTGTTGTGAATTTTAGCATCTATGTTCATCAAGAATATTGGCCTGTTGTTCTCTTTCTTTGTTCTATCTTTACCTGGTGGGTATCAATGTGAAGTTAGCTTCATAAAATGAATTGGGGAGAGTTCCATCCTTCTCAATTGCCTGGAATACTTTCAATAGGATTGGTGTCAGTTCCTCCATGTATGTTTTGTAGACTCTTACTGGAAAGCCATCTGGTCCAGGGCTTTTTTGTAGGTAGTTTTCTTATGACATAGTCAATCTCCTGAACTGTTTTTGGTCTATTTAGGGTCTCGATTTCTTCTTGTTTCAACCTGTGGAGGTTGTGTGATGTTAGAAAGTACTCTATTTCCTTTAGGTTTTCAAGTTTGTTTCTATACAAGTGTACATAGTGGTCTCTGATAATCTTTTGTACTTCTTCAGGGTCAGTTGTGACCTGATCTTTTGCATTTCTGATTGTGTTTATTTGGACTTTTTCTCTCTTTTTCTTGGTCAGTTTATCTAGGTGTCCATCAATCTTGTTTATACTTTCAAAAATCCGGCTTTTGTATTGTTGATTTTTGTGTTATCTTTTTGTCTTCTATGTCCCAAATTTGGGCTTTTATTTAGGTGATCTGGATTCTTCTGCTGAAGTTAGGGTTTTGGTGTTTTTGGTTTTCCACCTTCCCTAGGTGATCTGTTAGGCTGTTAACTTGTGATCTTTCCATTTTCTTCATGTGTATTCATAATGATATGACTTTTCCTCTTAGTGTTGTTTTCATGGCAACCCAGAAGTTTTGGTAAGATGTTTCTTGGTTTTCATTTGTTTCCAGGTATCTTTTAATCTCTGTTTTGATTTCCATGTTGACCTAGGAGTTGTTTATATCATGCTGTTTAATGTCCATCTTTGTGGGGTTTGTGGGAATTTTGTTGGTGTTGATATTTATTTTTATTCCACTGTGGTCTGAGAAGGTACTTGGCCATGCTTCAATCTTCTGGACTTTATTTATGCTTTATTTTTTGCCAAAGATGTGGTCAATCTTAGAGTATGTTCCATGCAGTGATGAGTAGAATGTATATTTGGGGGTTGTTGGGTGGAGTGTTCTGTAGGTATCAATTAAGTCTAATTGATCAAGCATCACATTGAGATTTGGGATCTCCTTGTTGATATTTTGTCTTGATGACCTATCTAGGGTTGTTAGTGGGGTACCTAAGTTCCCAGCTATGATAGCGTTAGAGTCAATATCTTTTTTTTTAGTTTACCTAGAAGTAGCATTATGAAAGTTGGTTCTCTTATGTTGGGTGAATATAAGTTTTGGGCGAATATTTTTTGTTGGTGAATCGAACCTTTTATCATTATTTAGTGATCTTTCATATCTTTTAAAATTTTTGATAGCTTAAAGAGTATTTTGTCTGATATAAACATTGGGACTCCTGCTTTATTTTATTTTCCATTCACCTGAAATTTTGTTTCCCATCCTCTGACTTTGAGTTGTGATAGTCCTTGCTGGTAAGATGAGTGTCTTGGAAACAAAACATTTTTGCCTCATGACATTTTATTCATTTTGCCATTCTATGTTTTTTTCTTGGTGCATTTAGTCCATTCACATTCAGGCTAATTATTGAGATGTGAGAGTTTATTCCTGTTGTGAGGTTCTTATAGAGTTTGTGGTTGTTGCTGCTGTTTGTTAGTTTGTTGTCTTTCTTTTGATTTTTGAGTTGATTCATGTGTGTTTTCAATCTTTTTCCTGCATTCTGTGAAGGACATTGTCATTCTTTTTTTTTTTTTCCTTCCCTCTGTGTTTAATACTTTCTTAAGTGCTTCTTGTAGAGCCTGTCTGGAGGCAGCATAAGCTCTTAGGTATTAAATGGGAATGATTTTAATTCTCCATCACTGATGAAGCTTAGCTTACCTAGGTAGGTAATTCTTGGTCAAAGTTGTTTATCTTTGAGAACTTTGAGGAATGGGTGCCAAGCTTTCCTACCCCGAAGTGTTTCTATAGATAAATCAGAGGCTATTCTAACTGGTCTTCCCTGGTAGGTAGTTTGACCTTTTTCTCTTGCTCCCTTTAGGATTTTTTCTTTTATACCTACTTTATGTAGGTATATTCCTATATGTCTAAGAGTTGGTCTTCTCATTTGTTGCAGGGGCTCTCTGAATCTCTTGTGTTTGAATGTTCGTGTCACTGATGAGATGACAGAACTTTTCTTGGATAACTTCATGGAGTGTTTGTCCCAGGGTGGTCTCTGTCTCCTGATTTGCCTCAGGAACTCCAATTAATCTTAGGTTCGGCCTCTTGAAATAATCGCTCATCTCTTGGAGGTTTTGTTCTGTCTTTTTAAGCTTCTTTTCTATGTTTTTAACAATTTGGGTTAGTTCCATATTTGAGGTCTCAACCTGAGACCCTTTCTTCTGCTTAGCTAATTCTGCTTTACATGCTTATCAGTTTCTTATTTATTTCATCACTATATTCTTTATTGCTTTTATCTCAGTTATCAACTCCTTCATTTCTTCCTTTTGACTCTCCTCAATTTCATTTGTTCTCCCTACTAATGTCTTGATATCTGGGTTTGTCATTTGAGACCAGTCATTCTGGGGTTTCTTCATTGTTTGCATTCCGCAGTCTATCAGGCCCTGTTATTAAAAATGTTTTCTTTGGTCATATTAGGTCAAATGATTTTAACAGGCCTTAATAATTGACAATTAATACCCACAGTCTTAATGTTTGCTTCTTTTAGAGTGCTGATTAAAAAGCATGCCCATGTTAATTGTTCTCAATTATTTTCTGTCACCTGTGGAAGATTCCAAAATATGGCTACAAATTCCTCTCAATTCAGGATGCATTCCCTATGCTATATGATTTTGCCATTCCTGTTAGAAATGGAGTCTATTTCCCTGATTTTTGAGTATTGACTGGCATTTGTCTGATAGAATAAAGCAGAAGTGATGTCATAGTACTTCCAATGTTAGGACTTAAGAAACTTTGCAGTATTCCTCTTGCTTTCTTGGAATGCTGTCCTGAGATCACCATCAAAGGAAGCCAGTCTAGCCTTCCAAGGAATGAGAGGCAATAACTATTTATAACTTCTAATACCAGCAAAATTATCATTTAAATGTTTCTCAAAAATTGTTAGTTTAACAAATTACTTAACAATTACTATGCTCTTATAAACCATGAAGCAGTTATAGAATAGTCACTTGCTTCCTCCAGTCAAGTTTGATGTGTTAGCTGCTTTGTCAAAATTACCACATTAACTTGACATCATGAAGCCAGATGAAGTGGCTTGCACCTGTAGTCCTAGCCACTCTGGAGGCTGAGTTGAGAGAATCTTTGAGCCCAGAAAGTCAAGGCTACAGTAAGTTAAGAGCATGCCACTGCACTCCAGTCTGGTTGACAGAGCAAGAACTTGTCAATAATAATAATAATTGGCATCAAGGTGAATGCAGCTGAAAGTGAAATGATTCCATCATTTCTCTTTCTTTACTTTCTATTTGTTATGACAGTCTATGCTTCTGTGATGTCACTCCCTAAACGATCATTGATTTACATATTGCTACCTTTTGCAGTAACTGTTGAACCAGAGCAAACCCATGCGTTATTTCACTTTAAATGTAGACATGCAGGTTGCTCTACTAATATGCGTTCTCCACTCTACCATCTCTACCATCTCTGACTCTTTTCTATCTTTTCTCCAATAGGCATAGAGAACTATTCAGCAATTTCACACATAAACAAATGTATAAATACAGAATGGGGAGTCAGTCTCATGTGTAATTTTCTTGGAGTTAGAAAGCACCCATTATCCCTGAAGAAGGAATGAAAAAACAAAAAGTCATAGACTTTTCACCTCCAAGTCCAAGTTTCATGACTTTAATGACTGACTATTTATCCCTCTCCTTTCCTATTCCTTAGTCTTCTGTTGAAGAAGGCAGAGTGGTTGAGGGTAGTGAAGTCAGGTGCCTTTAATTGTGTTCATTTCTCTCTAGAATGTTAGGCCTGGATATTCTGTCCTCAACTTTGGGTATTAGCCAACAATTTTGGCAAAAGAAAAAGTCCTTGTCAACATCATCTTATGTTGTGATGTCCACTTCTCAGATAATGTTGTCACTTTGTTTTGTTTTTTTTTCCATTATACTAAAATACCATAATTAATGTAATTTTTCTTATGCCCATATTTCTTTCACTATGACTATTTCAAGTGTTTCTTTCTTTCTTTCTTTTTTTTTTTTTGTTAGAGGCTCACTCTGTCACCTAGGCTGGAGTTCAGTGGCATGCTCATGGCCACCACAGCCTCGACCTGCTGGGCTCAGCCAATCCTTCCACCTTAGCCCTCCAAGTAGCTGGAACTACAGGCATGCACCACCGCACCTGGCTAATTTTTTGGTTTATTGTAAAGATGAGATCACATTAAGTTGCCCAGGCTGGTCTCGAACCTGTGGGCTCAGGAATTTCTCTCCCCTCGGCCTCCCAAAGTGCTGGGATTATATGTGTGAGCCACCATGCCCAGACTCAGGTGTTTATTTCTAAGCACTTTGGTTCATTTCATTAAATATTTATTTAAAATCTTTGTTTAGAACTTTGCTTTCAAATCTTCATATAGTTTTGTTTAAATGACATTATACTTGTTAAAATATTGGTTTTATATGTGGTTGCATAAGTAGAATTAATTTAAAAATACATGAAATCTAGTTCAGAATAGAATTATTCTAGCTACATGATGGCTTAGTTTCCTAAAGAAACTGGATGTCTAGGTGTCTAAACACTCATGAATACAATGACAACAAAACCCAGTCCTGAAATATTTGTACCATAATTTGTCAGTTGTATATTCCATGTGATTGAATAAATTGAAGTGAAATTAAATATCATCCATACTTATCATGTTACCTTTCAGTACCAGTTGGTTCAAATGAAATAGTAGTCAAAATGTTCTCTTGCTCCAGAGAGAAAAACATTATACCACTATGCCACTTGATTAATTTATTTGGCTGCCAAAACATTTTAGTTTATTCAGGGTCATAACTTCTAAAAAATTGATTTTTAAACTTGAATATTTAACAGAACACTTCTAGATCAGGAAACGTGTCCAAAATATGTGCTATTCTATTTCTAGGTCTTATGTTGAATGATGAATAATTGAAACAATCAACCAATCAATACTGGAATAATCAATTATTATTTTCAATTATGTATAGTCACTAATTTTTGGTTAGTAAATAAACAAACTAGAGATTAACAAGTGTTCATTGTGCCCTACTATGGTTGAGATATCTTCAATTCCTCACCTATTCATTTGTTCACAATATTTTTTTCATGCCAGAATGTTTCAGCTGAGGTACAGTAGAAAATAAAAAGGAGCAATCCTTGGTTTCATAATGTTTGTCTTCGTATGATTATTCCTGACAATCCTAATCCTGATTGGGGAACAGACAATAAACAGATCAATATATAATAAGTGTTCATTGTTAATAAAAATAAAGCAAAATAATCATAATATAGCACCTGAGGTTTTGACAGGAATATTAAATTTTACATCTTAAGGATCACCAAATAATTGATTTTACAATTTTAACCCCTTGTTTCATTAATTCAGCAAGTATTCATTAAAGGCCTACCTGTGCCAGTCACTAGAGAAGCAATAGAGAAAAAAAAACAGGCATATTTCTTGGATAGATGAGTTTGGAAGAGAAACAGCAGTCTGGTAATAACTCCGATATGTGCAAAACTTGCTAACTACTATATTTTTTGCATCTTTTGTACATATCAATCCATTTTTTATGGTGACTCACATCCACATAATATGTCCTTGAGATGGATAATAGTGGCTCTGTTGTGTTCACTGCTGTAATACTTTAATCAGTCACCCAGAATACAAGAGACTTTCTGGGGACTTAGAAAGTAAACCTAACTAATTCCAGTGGCAATATCTTGACTCCGGGTAGTCATCAAACTAAATCTACTGTTCCTTCAATTACACAGATCATTGCTTTAACTCTCCACCTGGCTTTAGTGGCAAGAACCTTACATCTTAAAATAAGATAACAGCAATTGTAGTCATTTTTTAAAGATGCATGAGAAAAGATATTTCTCATATATAACAAATCTGCTATAATTTTTCAAAACAAAAATGAAATTTCAGAGCAAAGGTTTTGATCAAGTCATATGATGACAATTCATATTGTATATTGAGTTGTGGTATACTTAGAAAACAAATTATGTTTTGAATAAAATGGCAATTTTAAGAAACACTATTTTTACTTATACAATTATTTTAACCTTTAAGTGTCCCATTGTTTTAATTTGCTAAGATATTTATTAGTGTCCACAGTTGAGATGTCAACTAACCTCCACACTTTAGATGTAAGCATTTATAAATCTGAATGAGAAAATAAAGGAGAAAGAGTCAAAGAGATGGACAAAGAACCTGAATAAACATTTTTCCAAAGAAGATATACAAATGGCTACCAGCTATATGGAAAGTACTCGACATCACTATTCATCATGGAAGTGCATATCAAAATCACTATGAGATATCATAGCACTTAATAGCATCTGTTAGGATGGCTACTATAAAAAAACAAAACAAAAGATAACAAGTGTTGGCAAAGATGCGGAAAAAAGGAAAGCCTTGCACTGTATATATCTTGTAATGTATTTGTACACTAATTTACATGGATTGGAATGTAAATTGTTATAACCATTATGGTAAACATTGTAGAAGTTCCTCAAAAAAATTATAAGCAGAATTATCACATGACCCAGTAATTCTGCTTCTGAGTATATACCCAGAAAAAATAAAATTGGGATCTCAAAGAGATATCTGCACTCCCATGTTCATTGCAGCATTACTCAAAATAAGCAAGATAAGAGAAAAAGAAGCATAAAATAAGATCAAAATAAGTAAGATAAGATCAGCCTAATTGTCCTTCAACAGATGATTGGATAAGGAAAATGTGATATATATAAACATATATGTATACATATACATATATGGATGTGTATATATAATGCATATATGTATTCATATATAATAGAATATTATTCAGCCTTAAGAAAGAAAACCCTGCTATTTTTGGCAACGTAGATGAAACTGGACGACATTATGCTAAGTTACAGAAAGACAAATACCGAATGATCTCACTTATATGTGGAATCCATAATAGTCAAACTGCTAGAAGGAGAGAGTAGAATGGTTGTTGTCGGAGGCCGGGAAGAGAGGAATGGGGAAATATTGCCCAAAGAGTACAAAGACCCAGTTAAGTAAGATGAACAAATTCTGGAGATCTAATGTATAGCATGGTGATGATAGTTGATAATACTGCATTACATACCTGAAATTTGCTAAAAGGATAGATCTTAAGTGTTCTCACCATGAACGAAGATGGGAAGGCAGGAAGGCGGGAAGGAAGGAAGGAAGGAAGAAAGAAAGGAAGGAAGGAAAGAAGGAAGGAAGGAAGGAAGTAGGGAAGGAAGAATGGAAGGAAGGAAGGGAAAAGAACATGGTAGCTATGTGAGGCAATGGGTATGTTAATTTGCTTTATTGCTTTACTGTGGTGAGCATTTCACAATGGATACATATATCAAAACTTCAAATTGTGCAACCTAAATCTATACTATTTTTGTCAATTATACCTCAATCAAACTGCAAAAGGAGTCAAGATTATTGTAATCATTTAACATGAAGGTGATAGAAACATTTACCAGTTACTGTTACTTATTTGGAAATAAACATTTGCATCTTCTCCTGTTACTGACTTGTGATCAGATACTATTTTCAAGAGATTACCCTGTTAAATTTCCCAAAACATATGGAACAGCAGACATAATTCCATTTTGTCATTTCTAGAAATATTATATTCAATTTCAATGTTACTACACCGCTGTCTCTTTCAATGATTAATCTTTCTACCTCAATTTTAAATGAGTGTTCTAGTTAAAGCAAATGAGCCAATTACAAAATATTTTGACTATATCAAAGTTAATTTATATTTTATTTTTAATTACACAAGCTACATAAGTATACATTGTCATTGTAAAATATCAGAGAATCCAAGAAAAAAATTCTTTTTACCACTTCATTTTAAATTAACTTATGAAAGTTAACTATGATCAATAGTTTAGCAATTAATACATTTCCAGACTTTATTCTGGACATTCATACACACACATGAACATGCACACATACTTGCATTTTTGTTGTAGTTTTAAAAATATATATGATGGAGATGTATCATTTAAGTTTTTTTTGAGATTTGTCTATGTTATTTATTTCCCCATTAATGAAAAATTAGATAGTCTACAATTTTTCAGTTTTGTAAATAATGCTTCAGCAAATATCTCTGCACATACTACCCAGTTGATGTGATTGAGTATTTCTCTTAAAAGAATAGCAAGAAGTTAAATTAGTGTATCAGAGCTGCAGTACAAATCAATTCTCCAAAATTATCTTCTAATATGTTTATGTTAATCAACACTACCACCAGGCATCCATGAGAGTACCTTCTCTTGTGCCCTCACCTCAATTGATATTGCCAAATTGTGAAATTATTTATAAAATATTTGATGTATCAAATTTTATTTTATTTTCATTTTCTAAGATTATTGACTTGTTTGTGTTTGTTGTCTTTTTAGATTTCATATTTTTTAATTGTTTATTTTATTTATTTTACCTCTTTTTCTATTAGGTTAAATATTTTTGCTTTTTAATTGATTTGTTGGATAGTTTTATTTCACATATAATTATCTCTTATATATATTTAAATATGTTTTATGGTTTGTCAATTATTTAACTTTGTTTTGGTTCCTTTGTCAATGCAAAATTTCACCTGTAAGTATTCAATTTATTAGCCATTAACTGTACAGCTATTGTCAATCTATTTTACTAAAAAGACTTCCAACACCAAAATTGTATACCTATTCTCCCAAGGTTTCTTTTGAATATTTTTTTTTTCAAACATCTAAAATTTCTCTGGAATTTATTTTTTTAAATTGTGTATTAAAGGTATGACTGAAAATGCACAGTTATTTGTTCCCACATGACTTATTTGTATTGTCCGTGGTAAGGCTGCATGTAGACATACACATCCAAAAGTATACTAAGTTACTCCTAAACAATTTATTGAATACACTAACTTTTTCCTTATTTAAAAAGCAAACTTTATCATGTGGCAAATTTCTCTCTATATAAGTTTTTATTTGTAAATGATTCGATTATATTCCATTAGTCTATTTGTCTATTACATTGCCAGCTTCCTACTAGGTATATTATTTCTTCTTATACTGGTCTCAGCCAGTACTATTTTGGTTCTATTGTTTTGTTTTCTATACATACACATTTTTGTTCAGAAACACTCATAATTGAAAAGATTTACTAGTTCAATAGCTTGCCATTGCTTCTCAATTTTTGGTTTGTTTGTTTTAAAAGTTTTGCCACACTATTTCTGTAATTCTTTCCAGGAGAGCTTGTGGGTGTCACAATTTCTGAGCCTTTGCAAATGTTAATAAATGTCAATATTTCACTTTTGCATATTATATATATACTACCATGACTAATTCTTATCAACACTATTTTCTAGAAATCTTTGTAGATTTTGTCTTCATGTTCCTCCTTCTTACAGAAGAGAGATACTTTAATTAAATTCTCATTTATGTTTTATTTTTTGCTGTCTAGAGTCATTTATAGTTTTCTTTCAAATAATGGCTTTTAATTTTTTTATTTTTTATTTTATTTTTATTATAAAGATATGGGGTACAATTCAAGATAAGGTATACAAATGTTGATTATGCAGGTACCCTTGTTGATGAGGTATGCCCCTTCCTCCCCTAGCAGTTTTCCTCAACTGCCAAACCCACACCCCCTCCCCTGACAGTTTCCTACTACTGCCAATCACTTTCTTATAGTATTATAATTGTTCAAGTTCCGCTAATGAGTGAGAACATATGGTACTCTGTTCTTTGTTTCTGTGGTGGATCACTGAGTATGATCGAGACTTTTAACATTTTATGATACATATCTTTATGTAATCTTTTTCATTCATTCTGCTTACTAAAACTTTTCATATAGAAAATCAAATTTAGTTCAGATCTGTATCTTTTTCTTTTGTTACTGTTTTCATCTGTAAATCACTCTGTTTTCTTCTTGATCACTCACCGTGAAAAATGAATGCTTAGAATAAGTTTTTATTTAACTTTCTTTTTGTCCTTTTTGTCTACATATTGAGAGATTATCTAAGCTTTATCTTTTAGCTTCTTGATTTTCTTCTTATCTATGAACGTTGTGTTACTCAATTAATTTTTTGTGTGTTAAAAATCACGTTTGTCTTCATAGTTTTCCACCAATTCCTTATTTTGTGCAATCTTTCTAGTACCTTTGAGAACATGTTATATTTATTTCAATTATATTTTTTCTTCTTCCTCTTCCAAATCTCTCTCCTTGGGTTTGAATTTTTCTGCTCATTGGGTTTGATACCTATATTTTATGGTGTTAACATTCCTCAAATGTAAGATAAATTCTTGTTTGGTATTTTCCTCTAGAGTCAAGATGATTTGTTACTGGTCAGTGAATGGTGCAGGCACCCTGTGATTGTGAAAGAAAGTGGAAAACTTTCCAGGAATATGGCTACTCTTTTGGGCATGTGGGTTCCTAATTCTGTGGAGTTTGCCAGTCACCAAGGAGTCTCTTCTTGGTTTCTAATACAGTCACAGAGGCAATTATGAATTTTAAAATAGTTGCTATATTTAATATCATGTGAAAAATAGTTTCATAAAATTTTGTATAGAGGTAATGATGAGTGAAATGTTCATTTTCCTCAGAGTCAGGAATATCTGCCCACAATTTTCAAATGACAACATTTTAATTATGTTTTTTATTTTATAATTACATATGCTTTTTTCTTAATAAATTGATATAGCAAAAGGAAAGTTTTCAAATTAAACAGATTATTATTATTGCCTTATTTCCATGGCTAAATAAACGACTACTCTCTCATTTTACAAAAACTGTATATTATTCCAGGGATTATGTTTCAAGCCCTAAATAGATATGAGCCTATTTTGGATGAATTTAGAAAAAATTTGAAAGCTTATTTCTAAAATATTATCAGTCACTATTTCTGTATAGCAAGATTATGGCTAATATATTTTTGTTCTGTTTTCCTTCTTAAATAAATTTGCCATACTCCTTATAAATTCAATGTATGACTTTTAATAATATTAAAATAATAATAGCAACATTATTATTCAAATATTTTTTCATAATCTGTTAGTTTTAGGACTCCTTAGCAATTACTGTGCCTTTTCATCATTTAACATTGATAAAACAATCACTCCTTTTTTCAGGTCAAGTTTGATGTGCTAGCTGCTTTGTCAGAATTACCCCATTAAATTGACATAGTGAATATAGCTGAAAGTACATAGATTTCATCACTCTTCTTAGTTTTTAATCTGTCTTATTCTTTGCCATTGTTGCTAGCTGATTAATCCCCAGTGCTGGCCGGCTTTGTATTAGAGGCTAAGTCATTAAACAGAGAGAAGTGATGAATAACTTTCATCAGAGTTCACTCACTAGGTATTCTAGGTCCCCCACTGTGCTATAGCACTTCTCCTCTGGGTCTACTGAACTATTCCTGTTCCAGTAAAAAGACGCCAAGTTTTCATACAAACATATGTCTCTTCTACAGTAGAACTCCCCTCCTCTAATGCTATATGATGAATCCAGTCTTCTTCAATAGCGATTATCTACTTCCATAGATGGTAAGAGATCTTATAATGTCAGTTTGATTACAACATTGTGTGTATGTGAATTTCTAAATGTCAAATCATGTTCTTAGAATAAATAAAGTTTTTTTATTTAATAAGCTAGTAATTAGCTAAGTGCCCTTCTCATATCGTATATCTTTCAACTCTATATCCCATCCATTATGAAGTCCAATTGCTTACTCCTCTGAAATATCATGTAATTTTATCTTTTCTATTTCTAGTGATACTTCTGCTTAGCACCATATCAACTTTTTTACTTATGTCAACAGTTTCAATAGCTTCTTCAATGCTTTCTCCAATTTTACTATTACTCTTTGCACTTTGTAAAAGCTGTATCTTTCTAAAACACAGTGTGATTATGGTTTGTGATCTTAAAGTTACTTACGTGACTCACGTAACTCTGAATTTTTCTGTGAATAAAATCCCAGCTTGAAAGGACAGCCAGTATTCCTGAAAGGTTTACAACAACTTATTTTTTTCTGGACTCAATTATTTCTCTCATTCTTCTGTAATCCTATGAATCATAAGGCATAATGAGTCTATCTGTTGATCCTTACTACCTTTGACTTTAATGTTCTTCTCATCTAAAGTGTAATAAAAGCAATTTGAAGGAAATTTCATTATTCAACCACAATGCAAATATATTTAAATTATAAAAATACTGCAACCATTTTTTTTTTGTTCTGCAAAAGACAAAGTTTCTCTCCCTCATTTATTTGTATTAAGTAAAATGTTTAACGTAGTTGGAGCCTTGATCTTTACTCAAAGACGATCACCTACACTTCTGTTTGTGGTTATTTTAATAGCTAGTAATGGACTAACCCTCTGTCTTCAAACAACCCTAAAAATAGGCTAAATGTTTTTAAACCTGCTATTTGAAAACATTAGAAAACATCCAACCCAAAGCTTGAGGCTAGGATTTTTTAAAGAAAGTAAATGCAATATATGACTGAGTTAAGCACACAGTAGAAATGATGGAAGCCAGAAAAGACATTCCATTGTCTATTAGGATGACATTCTTAATATGCTGAAATAGAATAAATGTCAATCAAAATTTCTACTTCCAGTGAAAATATTATTCAAGTATGAAGACAAAATTAAGTCATTTTCAAACAACAAAAATGAAATATTTGTTACATGGAAGTCCAGAACTAAAACAAATAATAAAGATAATTTTTCAGGCAAGAAAAAAAGATCCTGGAAATGTGAGAATCCTGGAGATAAAGAATGAAATAAAGAACATTAAAAAGGGGTAAACATGCAAGTAAATATAAAGTATACTGGTTATACAAAATAATGACTCTAACATCTTAC
This sequence comes from Tarsius wallacei, assembly GCA_963574415.1. Classification (NCBI taxonomy): domain Eukaryota; kingdom Metazoa; phylum Chordata; class Mammalia; order Primates; family Tarsiidae; genus Tarsius; species Tarsius wallacei. The sequence goes on along the minus strand of CAUYQG010030883.1, from coordinate 68,917 downwards.
GATATTTTAAACACACGTAGAACTAAAACACAGGCAAAGCAGGCAGAAGGAAGTAAACGAGGTTTTTTTTTTTATCATTTAAAAATTATTGGGGAAAAGGAAAATGTAAGCTTTTAAGATTCACCAAATTAGTTAAATATGTGTGTTGTAGTTACTAGGATAACCACTAAGAAAAATAGTGGAACAATGCACAAATAACATATTAATACAGAAAAATGAAATATAGCTTAAAATTGAATATTCAAAATAAGACAATAAAAAATATAAAATAAGAAAACATGAGTGTGCTAATTGAAGGCAATTAGTAAAGACAGTAGATGTAAATTTACTTTATCAACAAATATGCAAATAGAATAAGTTATACAAAGAAAAGTCTAAGTTCCTCTGCAGAAGTAAACAAACAACATTGAAGTATAAAGATTTAAATCATGGAAATCATATACCAGGCATATTAGTTATTTATTGTAGTACAACAATTCCAAAATTTAGAAGTTAAAAACAATATTCATTATCTCACAATCTCTGTGGGTTAGGAATTTGTGAGGCCTTTGTTGAAGAGTTGGATATCTCAAGAGCCTGCATTAGTGTTGGGCTGGGGCAGTATCCCAAGGCTTGATTATGGGAGTATTTATTTACAAGCTCTTCATGTGGTCTTTTCCGCAGAGTTACAATATCAAATGGCAGTTGGCTTTTCCCCATGCATATGATTCTAGAGAGAATGAGAAAGTCCAGCAAAGTTTTTTTAAAACTTAATCTTGGAAGTGATACCCCACCACTTAGAAGTGAGTCACTACAACTAGCTCACAATCAAAGGGCAAAAAGTATGAATATAAAGTAGATTTTAACAAATTAAGGATTCATGTTGCATGTAAAAGGTAACACGTTCCAAAATGGAACATTTCAGAGTGTCTGTGCAATGACAGTTCTTTTCATAGCAACACTAAGATATTAGCTGCTTTTTTGCTCTCATTATCTCATAAGTATATAGTGGGGTGTTCTAGAGATAATATAATGTGGTATGATCCTTGTTCTGATGACTGATAGAATGTATGGTTGTTTATTCTTTGTTTTCAAATGTTTTCAGTTTTAATTTCTAGTATGATAAATATCAATATAATGGTTTTTAAAGTCATTTTATCAAAAGATCTTTGGGATCCCCAATAATTTGTAAAAATTACTGTAAAGGAATTCTGAGACATAGTTAAGACATAGCCTAATATTTAGAATACACTTACCAAATGAATATAAAGGCCAATTAATGAAAAATAATAAAGAGGAATAACATTATAATATTTAAAATACTTGATCACTCAACAAGCAGTCAAGAATGGGAAAAAAGAACAAATAATACAGAAAATGGTAATATTATTAAAATTCAAACATATCAGACATTAAAGCTATAAGTATTATAAGTTTCATAGATGCAATGTTAAATGAAACCAAGAAAATAGTACATTATGTATTATCCTACTTATAGAAAGTTCAAAAACAAGTAAAACTAACCTATTTTGCTGGAAGTAAGAGTACTGCAGGCTGCCTTTGGGCAGGTAAGAACCAGCAGTGGGCTCTGTAGTTGATTCCATTGTGCTGGTAATACTCCATTTTCTTATTCCTGGGGCTGGTTTATGTGGATATGTTCACTGTGTAAAGCCCCATTCCGCTGAAAACTTTGCACACTTCTCTGTATCTTTATTATTCCTACATTTAAAAAGTCTACTTAAAGAAAATAGAAAGAAACTCATACCTGGTTACTGTTTCTAAGACTTACAGCTGTACCTCTGTGTAGTACAAAATGATGCTATTTCCTATGACGTATTGCTTCAGCAAGCCACTTCTAAATTTCTATGCACTCTGAGTAAAAATACAACAACAACAAAACAGTATTTTAAGAATTAATTATCACTCTATTAAGTTTTCTTTAACTTCAGTTTAATTCTGTCAGTCAAATTCACACTATATCTGATTGGAGTTAGGTGGTATCTCAGTGTGGTTTAAATGTGCATTTCTTTGATGATTAGTCAGGATGGCCATCATCAATAACTCAAAAAACAACAAATGCTGGAGAGGATGCGGGGAAAAGGGAACAATTCTACACTGTTAGTGAGAATGTAAACTAGTACAACCTCTGTGGGAAACAGCTTGGCAATTCCTAAAAGATCTAAAAATAGACCTTACATAGGACCCAACAATCACTGTTCTGGGAATATACCCAGAAGAACTCAAATCACTCTATGAAAAAGATACCTACCTGCACAAGCATGTTTATTGCAGCATTATTCACAATAGCAAAAACATGGAACCAACCATCCTGTCCGTTGTTAGTGAATTGGTTTAAAAAAATATGTGATACATATACATGATGGAATATTGTGCAAGATATAAAGGACAAAATTATGAACTTTGCAGCAACTTGGATAGATTTAGAGTCTGTAATACTCAGTGATCTATCACAGAAACAAAAAACTGAGTACCACATGCTCTCACTCATAAGCAGACCCTGAACAATTATCATAATACTATAAGAAAGGGATTTGAAAGTAGTGGGAAACTGCCAGGGGAGAGATGAGGGGCATATTTTATCAATAAGGGTACCTGACCTCAAATCAGGTGAAGTGGAGACCAAAGTGAGGCCCAAACTTCACCTGTACAATGACCATTTATATACCTAGTCCCGAATTGTACCCCACATCTTTAAAATAAATTTTTTTTTAAAGTTCACGCTAGAGCCATGCCATAACACGTTAGTATAGAGTTTGTAACAGCCTAAACTTTGCTTAAATTCCCAAGGTAAATTTGTGGACAGATCGTCTCCAGTTCAAATTTTTACCATTCATCATCCATTCAAAAATTTTTTTGCCTAAAATTTCTAGGGATCTCAGGGTCACTTAACTACAAAAACATGGTTTTATATGAGAAAAGTTAGACCCAGAAAGTTTAAGCAAATTATTTAAGGTCACATATCTAGTAAACTACTTCCTTTCTTCATTTTCCCCATGAATCGTCCCCCGATCTGCTTGACCTAGTATCCTCTCTTCTGAATCATGCTTGTACACAGTTCCTCTACCACTGGAAAGATGATCAATTATGTACTGACTTAAAATTTTTGTTTTATGGTGGATATTTTATCTGCTCCAACTACTTTTTTGGGTCATTGACTGTCTCACTTTTTTTCCCAGATATCTAATTTTGTTCTTTCACTTTACTAATTAATAAACATATTAACTCATGCATTCATTTATTCAACAAATATTTTTGAGTACCTATGATGTAGCAAACAGAAAAAAAAAAGTTTCTCACTTCATAGTACTTAGAGCCCAATGTAAAGTAATCAATAAGTAAGAGAATAAAATATTGTGTATGGTATGACACATTGTGATAAACGCTTTCGAGAAAAAAAAAGCTGTCGATTAACTGTAAAACACTGTAGCTTTTATACTGTTTTGAGATCTCTTGGCTTATAGCTGAGAATGTGAAAGGCAATTTACTCAGTCAACCTTCCATCCCAACTTCATTGACAACTCATGTTTCTATCTCTTTCACATAAAATGTTGCCACAGAAAATTCCATTTGAACAAAGTCCTCCATAGATGAAAATTAATTCAACACATCAGGTCCTAAAATATTTTAGCTCTTCAAAGAGATAAAAAGTGTTTCTGGTTATAAACTGTAGATGTATATACCAGCGAGACTAATTTTGTATTTTATATTTCTGTCCCATAATTATATGATATATATATGCAGGTAAGTTTATGATGTTGAGAAGGACAGTATATCCCTCCTTTTTTCTAATGACTGCTGAATGACTTTTCTAAAAATAGGCTGCCATGTGTGCATTTATCTATATCTAAGTAATACCCTCAGATGATTAAGAGAATGACTACATTTCAATGATAATTTACTTTTGTGCAATCCTGGTTAGCCATGTGGAAACAGGTTAGCATTCTCATGCTGATCCCAAAACTTGCTTTCATCAGTAAGTCCTAGCTTGTTTCAATTAACTTCTCTGTCACTAATCTGAAGGCACCACCATTACAGATCTGAAAGGCACACAAAATTTACTTGAAAAAGAGATGTGTTTTAAAAAGGGAAGGCTTTAGGGCTGAACAGCAACCAGAGGCATAAAAGAATGACATCAATGATGATAATGTAAAGATTAATAAATGGTCAAAGTGTTCTAGGAAATGTGATACATGTTGCATGGAAAGACAATATCTTTTCCATCAGGGACTTTTACCTATAAAAGTAAACAGATACAACATACTTATATACACATTCTTCAAAAATATAATCAAATGCCCTTTTTTAAAATTCAAGATTATGTGGTTATAAGAATGAAAAAGAGGACAGATAAATAGAAATAAAATGTATAGTTGAAAAATAAAATGTAGCGATAACAAGTCATATTTAAAGACAAGTTTTAACTTATATGCATAGCACTTTTTATACTTTAAATTAAATGTCAGCTCATTTCATGCATTTTTAAAAAGTGTATATTGGGCCGGGCTCGGTGGCTCAGCCTGTAATCCCGAGCTTTGGGAGGCCGAGGTGAATGAATTGCCTGAGCCCGCGGGTTCGAGACCCGCCTAGGCAACTTGGCGAGACCTCATCTCTACAATAAATCAAAAAAATTAGCCGGGTGTGGTGGCGCGCGCCTGTAGTTCCAGCTATTTGGAAGGCTGAAGCAGAAAGATCGCCAGAGCCCAGCAGGTCGAGGCTGCGGTGACGGGAACGGCCACTGCACTCCAGTCTGGGCGACTGAGTGAGACTCCAACTCAAAAAAAAAAAAAGTGTATATTAATGTAGAGCATTAAATGAGTATTAAGGGAATTATTAGCATTTTTGTTCACTTTCCTCAAATGCACAAATTTTTCAGAAATGTTAGCATTCTCTAGTACAATTTTCTTTTCTTTCCTGATCACATTCTCATTGTCACTCAGGTTAGAGAGCAGTGGTTCAGCATAGCCTAAACTTCCTGGGGTCAGGTGATCCTTCTGCCTCAGCCTCCTGAATAGCTGGGACTTCAGGCATGAGCCACCACACTTGACTAATTTTTTGTAGCAATGAGGTTTCACTATATTGCCTAGGCTGATCTCCAACTCTGGGACTCAAGTGATTCTCCTGCACTGGCCTCTCAAAGTACTGAAATTACAGGTGTGAGCCACAGTACCTGACTCAATTATTAAATTTTTTAAAAACTGTGAAGATAAAACAGGCATGAACACAGAGTGGGATTTTCATTTGGAATTCACTTCATGCATAAGTTTTAAATATTATTAATATGAGGTGCACAAGTGGTAATTACCCAAAATTTAATTTGAGAAATACTATAATAGCATCCCATTTCTGTTGGGATGAACATTTTCTGAATAATTTCAAAGATTTATCAGCCCAAGGAGAAAACAAGACATGATAAAAGGGGAATTAAACCATGTTATTTGATCTAGACTCCTGGAGGTAAAGACAAGCTATATAGCTGGCTTAAAAATAAAAAAGTTATTTGAAAGAAATTGCTAAAAAGGGATTTAGAAGATGCAGTTGTGCTGACTTCCAAGTTGTTTAGTCAATCTGTGGCTTTGCAATGCACTGAACTTGCTCCAGAGCAGTTAGTGCTCCTTAAGTAGGTCCCCAGACCACCAACATCAGCATCATCTGGGAACATGTCAGAAATGCAACTTCTTAGTTTCAATCCTAGACCCAGTGAATCAAAAACTATGAGATTGAGGCCAGCAATCTGTGTTTTCACAAGCCCTACCAGTATTCTTCAGTGAGAATTACTCTGCAATAGACTGTGTGCTGTAGTACATTCTGATAACACACACACGTGTCTTGAAGAAACAACTTCCTTCAGAAATTTAAAAATTTTTTCAAATCATTCCAAAAAATACTTCAGGGATACCCCTTGCCAGCTTGAAATCCCAATGATATCTTATGACCTAATCAACAGTGCACTCATTTTGCTATTTACCTACACACATTTCTGAAAATCTGGTCCATTCGTTCTGTTTTCTCTGTCTTCTATAGTATAGGAAATATCTTAAGGGTAAGCTCACAATTTTTAAGCTGTTTAATAAATAAAATCTTCTAATTTGTCGGGGAAGTGGATGAGGAGGCACAAGAATTTTAATAATATACTGGGTGATATATTCTGAGTTCTGCCAGCTAGAAAGACATTTCAGAATCTTGTTTTTCAAACTCCCAGCAGTCATCAGTACAATGAAATCCAACATTGCATCAGTGAAATATAATGTTCAAATTAAGCAATAATTTATTGGAATTCTTTTTCTCTCTGTCTTATGAGACTTTGTATTTTTATGAGACTGCTTTCTTAGCTTAAACTGCAACTCCTTTCAGACCTCCCAGAGCCAAGGTGAGACCAGCTTCTTGTGTTGATGGGAAATAACGACAAGTTGAAAATTTGCTTTCTTTATGTGTAATGTTGTGAAGGAAGATTATAATTCTGTAGTGTATTTTTGCTTTGTCCAATTCTTCTGGAGTCTGGATCTGGGAGGGGTTAACCAAAACTATTCCAATGCTTTGGTTCATGTAGATTATTTGAAGTGATTTTTTGCTTTTGTCCTGCATAATATAGGCTGAGTCGTTGATATGGTGATGGCGCCACTACTGCTCTGACAACATGAATGACAACAGAGAGAAACAAAAGAGCAGATTACCTTGAAAACATGATCAAAGGCTTAGTGAAAGTATAAATATATATGCTAATTTCTTAATATAATATTAGTAACTTGCATAAAGAAATATATTTGATATCTGCTAACATTAATGATTTTAAATTATATAATTTTATTGAATTTTAAAATTAAATATTAAATCTCCAATGAATTAAATTTAAGTAATTAAATCTCATGATCATGGTAACAAGTATGTGGGGATGATGAGTAGTGCTTTCTCAAAAACACTTATTTTAAAAACATAATAGCACTCAAAATACTGAAAAAAAATCATGCTGAAATTAGCTTGGAACAATCTTGAAAAAATCAGAAATTCAAGGTTTTAATACTGGATTTATACTTTGAAACTAGTCATATCAGATTTTAAACTAAACAAAATCTAACAGAAACAAAAAATAGAAATGGTAGTAACAAAAATAGTTTTAAACATAGAAAGACTTCTTTTCTCAAAAGTTTTTCTTCTTGCTTTTTCTGTGAATAGGTTAATTAATAATCAGATACCCACAGAAGTTTTGTTCTTTCACTAATTACATTTCTTGATCATGAAACTCTTTGGCCACTATAGGGTCCTTGCCTCATTAAGTGAAGCCTCCTCATTTTTTCATTTCTGGAGTTCTGAGACACTGTAAGTCACTTACAGTACTATTTTTGGAGAATCACTGTTAATATTCAGTAAATGCTCAAATAATATCACAAGGATCTATGGAAATTAAATTGTATTAAGTAGAGGAACAACTGAACATATTTAGTTTACACAAGGAGACCCTCTACATATGCCTACTAAATATCTTTTTTTTTCAAATAATGGATACTTTTAATGAATTATTATACCCTCACCCTCTTGGAGAAAGAAAAATATTTACTTATTATGAAGCTGAAAAGTGAAGATTCATGAAGAATCTAAGTTACAGAGCAGTTTAGTTAATCAGTTTGAGTTCTAATCATATTGTATCAATTGTATCTCAATGATTGATTTAATATTTAAGTAATATTTAATTAATAACTATTCAATATAGAAATCGCTGTGTTTCAAATGATAAAAATATAATAGTCTGACTGCTAGAAGCTTTAAATCTATATAAAACTATAACATACAGATTGATCAATGAGGATTGTAATTTGAGGAAAAAATGTGTTTTTAAAAAATACTTTTACTTAAAGGTACTAATTATATTTTTACCCCCAATGGTTGGTGATTATGAGTCAGTAACTTAATATTGCTTAAGAGTTAATTTAACCAGCAAATAAATTACTCAAAAAAAAGGAAATTTAACATTTATAGAATTCCATCAATATTCCAGACACTGGAAAGTATATTCCCATAGATATTACTTAATCCTTAAAACACTATTCTGTATATAATAACTGCTATGCCTACAGGTTTGGGAAAACTCTTCTCTGACATCAGAAGCTCTCCATAATATTAACCTAACTAACTTTAATAATTTTTTACCTTTATCATATACTACTGGTTCCAGCCTTATTGTCCCACACCATGGTTATTCCATCTTCATGAGTTAGTATATGCAGTATTCCCTACCAGAATCACTGACCTCTTTCTTCCTCTCTACTTCTTAAAATATCTGCTAGCTGAATAGCAATAGTGCTTTTGCAATCAATCTTCATCTCAATTAATTATTTTACGTAAATTCAAAGTCATCTCAATATTTTTATAGTGACTGGTGATGATCATTTTCAACACTAGTTTATGTTATTTGACATTAAAAGGTAAAAGATGGAACAAATTTATGTTTTTAAAATTAAGTATCTAATACCAGTTTTTTAAAAAACTAATAAACTTTTCGATTAGTTTTAGTTTTCCAGAAAATTGAGCAGATAGACCAGAGAGTCCCCAAATACCACCTCTTACTGTTCACAATTTCCCCTATTATTAACACCTTGCATTAATGTGGTACATTTGTTACAGTTGATAAATCAATGACACCTAATTAACTGAAGTCCACAGTTTACATGACATTCTCTCTTTATATTATACAGTTCTATAGGTTTTGATGAATCCATAACACCATGTATCTGTCATACAGAGTAAACTTATTACTCTAAAAACCCCTGTGCTCTACCTCACCTCGCTTCCCCAAACCCCTAGCATCCACTGATCTTCTTACTATCTCTATAGTTCTGTCTTTTCCAGAGTATACATTTAGAATCATATAGTAGGTAGCCTTTTCAAACTGACTTCTTTGTTAAGCAATATGCATTTCAGTTTCTTTCATGTCTTTTTGTAGCTTGATGACACTTTGGTTTTTATTGCTGAATAGTAGTAGTATTTCATTGTTCAGATGTATTATAGTGTGTAGCTATTACCTAGTGAAGGGCATTATATAAATTCTTTACAATCTCTTCTAGAAAATAAAAGCAAAGAAAAATATTTTGAATTCATTTGGTGACCAGCATTATCCTAACCCCCCAAAATATGAAGAAATTTTAAGAAAGAAAGATATGGACCAATATCTGTCATGTACATAGATACAATAATCCTCAACAAAAATAATTTAAACCATCTGTGCCTATGTCGAAAATCCAAACATTATATTGATTTATTTTTAAGAAGGTGTTGTGGTCAGTTCAAACGACTGTAACAGAATTTGGGTGGCTTACACAACAGGAATTTGTTCTCAAAGATCTGGAGCCTGGAAAGTTCAAGATCAGAGTACCAACTGGTCTAGTGTCTAGTGTGAACACTTTTCCTGGTTTGTAGTTGACTGTCTTCTCATTGTATCTTAACAGGTAGAAAGCAGAGAAAATTCATCTCTATGGTGTCTTTTTTGTAGTGGAACTAATTTCCATTCATGCAAGCTCTACCTTCATGTCCTTAGATCTCCCAAAGACCCCACCACCAAATACAACCACATTGGGGATTTAAGCTTTGATATGAGAAGTTAGGGTGAAGAAAGTGCAAACATCCAGTTCATACTAGAAGAGTATAAATGTTTCAATTTGTTGAACAAATGTAGGTATATTTATATAACCTATTTCTTCTTATAGGAGTTTTGAATTACAGTTTTCAAAGAATTGGTCTATTTCATCTGAGTTATCAAATTTGTGGGTATAGAGTTGTTCCTATCACTTATATATTATCTTTTTAATGTCCATAAGATCATGGTAATGGTCCCTCTTTCATTACTGATATTAGCAAATTATGTCTTCTCTATTTTTCATTATTAGCCTTGATCAACTTTTAACAATTTCAATAATCTTTCCAAACAATTTTAATAATCATTTTGTTTCATTGTGTTGTTTTCATATTTTCACTTTCACTGATTTCTGTTCTAGATTTATTTCTATTCTACTTGCTTTAATTTTATGTTGTTTTTCTTTTTCTGTTTTCTTAGAGTGCAAGCTTGAATTATTAATTTTAGATCTTTCTGCTTTTCTAAAATATGCATTCAATGATGTAAATTTTCCACTTGGAATTGATTTTGCTATAGGCCACATATTTTGCTGTCTTTTAATTTGGATTTAGTTCAAAATTTTTAAAAATTTCTCATGAACTTTTTTTAGACCATGTGTTATTTACAAGTGTGGTAATATTGCAACACTTTGAGATTCTCAGCCATCATTCTGTTATTAAGATCTAATTTAATTCTATTGTGGCCTAGCAGCAGACTTTGTATAATTTCTATTCTTTAAAACTTATTAAGATGTGTGTATTATCCAGAATGGATCTAAGAGTCTCATGCTCTACCTCAGTGGCTCTACCTCAGTGGCTATTCTATGTGAGCTTGAGAAGAATCTATATTCTGCTGGTATTAGATAAGGTATTCTACCAATTTCAATGAGGTCCTGCGATTAATGATGATGTTCACTTCAACTATGCCCTAATTGATTTTCTACCTACTAGATTGATCACTTACTGATAAAAGTATGTTAAAATCTCCAACTATAAGCATGGATTTATCTATTCTATCAGTTTTTACACATGTATTTTGACACCTATTTATAGTCACATGCACATTAAATCTCTTTGAGAATTTCATCTTCTTTGAGAATTAATCCCTTTATCTTTATGGAATGTCCCTTTTTATCCCTGATATTTTAGTTTGTTCTGAAGTCAGCTTTGTCTAAGGTTAATATATTTACTCCAGCTTTCTTTGGATTAGTGCTAGCATAATATATCTCTATCATTTTAAATTTATCTCTGTCCTTATATTTAAAGTGGGTTTCTTGTAGACTACATGTAAGATCTTGTTTTTGTGTTTAATATCTTTAGCAGTCACTGTGTGTGTATGTGTGTGTGTTGGAGTCTCACTCCATCACCCAGGCTGGAGTGCAGTGGCACAGTCGCGGCCACTCCAGCATTGACCTCCTGGGCTCTGGTGATCTTCCACCTCAGCCTTCCAAGTATCCAGAACTACAGGCTCGTGCTACTATGCCCCGTTAATTTTTTTTTTTTAATTGTAGAGACAAGGTCTCGCCAATTTGCCCGGGCTGATCTTGAACCCTTGGGTTCAGGAAATCCACTCACCTCGGCCTCCCAAAGTGCTGGGATTACAGGCTGAGCCACCGAGCCTGGCCAGCAGTCCTTTTTAAAAATAGGTATATTTAGACCACTCCCATTTAACATGATTGTTGATATAGTTGAATTGATATCCACTTCTTTTGGAACTTTTTCTACTCATTGGAACTCATTTAATACTTTCCTTTTTATCTTTGTTTTTAATTGAGCCTTTTATAAATTTGATTTTATATCTTTTTTTAGTGTTTCAGTTTTATCTTTTTAATATATATATTTTAGATAACCAGTTAACTCAGTTGGTAGAGCATGAGACTCTTAAAACATTTTCTAGTGATTGTCTTACAGTTCACAGCATACATTTACAACTAATCTAAGTCCACTTTCAAAGAATACTTCTTCATGGCTATGCAGATAAATAAAAATATTCTCAATTTCACCTTCCTATTTTTAATATTTTACTGTCATTTATTTCATTTTCTCTTACTTCTTATTTATTGTGAGGCCAGAATTGCCCAAAACCAATGCACTTTTTCCTATTGTTTTTTTGTTTTATTTTGTTTTGGTTTTTCTGAGTTGGAGTCTCACTCCGTTCACCAGACTGGAGTGCAGTGGCATGCTCCTGGCCACTGCAACCTCGACCTGCTGGGCTCCCGTGATCCCTCCACCTCAGCCTTCCAAGTAGCTGGAACTACAGGACCGCACTACCATGCCCAGCTAATTTTTGATTTATTGTAGAGATGAGTTCTCGCCAAGTTGCCCAGGCGGGTCTCGAACCCACGGGCTCAAGCAATCCATTCCCACTGAGCTTCCCAAAGCGCTGGGATTACAGGCTGAGCTACTGAGCCCGGCCAAAAGAAGCACTGTCTTCCCATCGGGGAATTGAACCCCGGCCTCCCATACTATTGTTACAGTGTATAAAGAGTTGTCTATTTCATAAAATAAAAATTTAAAAATTAGGAGATTGTGTTTACCCTCAGTTATTTCTTTTCTGATGCTTTCCTTTCTTTATAAATCTAAATTTCTGACCTATATTATTTTCCTTTCCTCTGAAGAATTTATTTTCAAAACATTTCTTACAAGGCATGTTTAATGGCATTAGATTTTCTCGGCTTTTGTTTCTCTGAGAAAGTATTCATTTTTGAAGGACAATTTTGCTGGACATAGAATGATAGGTTGTCTATTTTTGCTTTGTTTTGCTTTTCTCCTTTCAACACTTTACTATTTCACTCCATTCTTTTCTTGGTATCATGTTTTCTGAGGAGAAGAAAGGGAAATATGGGTTGGCAGAAGAGACGACAGCATTAAGTTGGAACCAGAAACCCCATGTAAATGATGAAAAGGGTTTGGAGTCTGCTTAACTCAGAAAAGGTGTTGTTACTAAAATAACAGATTGATTACATTGCTAGAATGGCTGTTACACAGGAAAAGCAGAAACAATGTTAAGCAACTTCTTGTAGGTCAATTTGGGGTGTTCCACAAACTTTGGTAGTGTTCTCAGGGAGGTTGTTAAAAATAAAGTGTTTTTGTGTGAATAGGCATAAATGTGATTAATTATATATGTGAATAGTATATATTTAAAACTCAATAAAATATATACAGTCTAGTCTTATTACTTGTGGTAGTAATGTTCTACAAAGTCATCATAAACACTAGTGAATAATGAATTATCGCCCCTGGGAGAGATACAGGGCTAGGTTCTAGGGACCATCTAGTCATATTTTCATCATCAGGTCAATACATAACCTTATTTGATGTGTGTTTCTGAAAGACATCTGATTCATCAGCATTGACTTCACAGTCAACATCACTATATAACTCATGCCTGGATGAAGTATATCTAACAAACATGTTTCCTTCATAAGGCACATCCCAGCCTAGCAACATTAGATAGCATTTCAGCACTGCACTTGGAGGTCATTTTAAACAAAGAACTAACAAAACAAAAGCACAAAAATGTGAAAAGCATGTCACTTAAATGGACTTTCAAAGGGACACTTGTTTATAGTAAGTGATCTGAAATAAGAAGGTAATATAACACTTTGACCCCAGCTGGAGGAATGTGTGCATGGGGCCAACTTAAAATTTTCCCCATTCTGTACATGTGTATGTTCATAAATGACCATAAAAATGCCTCAAGTATTGATTTAGAGGTCACAAATAAATTTTAGCAAGTTGATCAATTAACAAAAATTAAATCTACAAATAAAATAAAAATGAACTGTGTATATATATATGCACACACATAAATATAACATAGTATTTGTGTATATGTGTGAATGCTGAGAGAGAAAATAAAAGGATGCATTTGAAAGTTGGCATATAAGTAAAGTAGGCACCGATAAAATAATGTTACCTTTGAAATTATTATCAATTATTTAAATAAGATTCATTTTTAGTTTACTTAAATATATAAATGATTCATAAGAAAGTCACAGAGCACAAATGCTGAATGCCTGAAATTATAACTACCTCCAAAATTACTCTCCACTTCCAGGAACAGAAATAGGTAAAAATGATAATAATAATAAATTCATATTTTTCGCACCGCCAAGAGTCAACCTAACTGTTGTCAGTCTGTCAATTTTCTTGTTCTTCTTGCTCTCATGTCACTGAATTTCTGCTTTTCTTAATAGAAAGGCTGTCATGACACATATTTCTAATTTAAACTGACAATTTTAGAAGATGGACCACAGAGCCGTGAGCCTAATAAAATCACTAGGTAAGAATTGAAAGGAAAAGTAAGAAAGAAGATCATAATGTAGGAGATGAAGTTAATAGAAATAATTCTTTGTTTATGAAATATCAACCACTGGCCTAGTGATTGATTTGAGTGAATGGTGGAAGTGAATTCTCTCACCACTCTAGTGACAAAACAAATGTGGAAGAAGAAAGGCAACACTTCTATCTCAATTGCAAGAAGAAACTTTGTAATTATTTAGAAAAACACAACTATATTCTAAAATCACATATTAAAATGTGAAAGGATAATACAATGAGTGTTTCCAAAAAAAGACCTGATAGCACTGGGAAATTGTTTTGTCAGGAATTTTTTCAAAAGGGCAGGGTTTTTCTGATGAACTTACATAGATTATACAAAGAGACTTAATTAAGGAATTTAACTAATGCATCAAGAGGACATGTTCACTCAAACATTACTCTTAAATAGTGTATGACAACTCTTTTATTTAGTGTTACAAATGCCACTTGGAGACTCAATCTCTGTTGACATTTAGCAGTAATCTGAATTTAACCAAGATCAGAAACAGAAAAATCAAACCAAGCCATACTTGTGCTTAACCATTGAACTAATTGTTCTAAATTGAACACTTATGTACAAACTATATAACATAGTAGCTAGTAGAAAAAGTAAACATTGCAGAGCAAATACTTGATCTTACAGTACTTTGGTTCCTATGTTATGAAATGTATACAAAATGGTAATAATAACCAAGAAGAGATAGAGGATTTAAGTAAATGTATTAAAACTGCAAAAGAAAAAATAAAATGACAACTGATATGTATATATACACCATAATATGGATATTATTATCCTTATTTTACTGATGAGGAAACAGGTTTAGAGCGTCTGACAAATGGAGCAAGGAGTTGGGGTTCAACTACAATCAATACCTTTTCTCTGATGTAACTTATAGCAAAAAAAGTTTACTTACAAACTTTTATATTAGAGTATTCAATTTATGGTTATCTACCCCTTTGATTCTTCTGCATTCTTTCCTAATCCCACCATTTTCTTTTAATGTCCTTCTTTTTTCTTGACCTCTATTCTTTCTGATTACTTTCCAACTTTATTTTTTATCTTTAATAGGTTATTACCAGGAATTAAAAGCATTTTATCATATAAATTAAATAATTTTGTGGTCCACATTACAGAATTCACTCTCTGAAATTCTACTGAGTAATTAATGTGGTTTGTTACTATTTCTCAATATTACAAGATAGATGCTGAGTTACTGACCTTTGGTAGAGACAGGTGTCATGTCCCTAGTTCTACATAAATCAGAGTCACACATTAGACTGAGTCAACAGATGCAGATGAATGATCATTAACATAATTGTAGGCCCACCATTGAATACACTAAAGCAATAAAACAGAAGTTGAAAATTAGTCGAATATGGGCTAAATTGGCTAAAAGATGTATTTTGTTTATTCCAACACTGTGTTTTAAACTTTAAATTAGTTGAAAATATTTGCAGATCAGGAAAATTTATATAAGAAAATCCAAGTTTCTTGTTTCTCTTGAAAACATAAATCTGACAATGTTATTGCTGATTTTTTTCAGGGCAAAAATCTGATACTATTATTAACAATGTATTTGTCCCTTAGATAGGCTTAGGACTCTCCAATTTTAATTCTTACACACAGCCCAGTTCACTCACTTATACCTGCCGGCCTTTTTAGGCAGCTGAATTTGTGAACACCTGATTTTAAAGAATCATGGCTGAAGTAACACCAACCCTCCCCCCACACACAGAAATAGAGCAGAAATTAAGAACTGTCTTTTATTTGGTTTGTAATTTTAATTTTTCCCCCCAATTATTTCAAACTGTTTCTAAAATCAACCTAGTTTGGAAATTCACTAGTCCCTTTTAGAGATAAAGAATTCTAGTGTATGACACTTTGGAGGACTGGCATTGACATCCTTGTATAAAATAGGAAAAATCCAGGGGTTAGCCCAGAAGACATTTGGATTGCTTAAAATCCAGAACAGATAAAATTCTCAGGAAAAATGTATTATTCTCAAATAATAAAAACAAGTCAGTAAAGTACAGTAATCATAAATTTTCAGGTTTTTAAGTAGGAATAGAAGTTCTCTTTGTTTACAACAAATGTGTTTGGATAAAAAGTGTGGTTGAGTGATGGTTTCTAAGCTTTCAAATAGTAGAGATTACAGGTGATAACACACATGATTAGCAGGGAAACTAGTAGGACTGTTATTTACAGAACAAGCTAATTTTTTTAAAATTTAGATTGAATGGGACAGATCCATAAAAACAGCAGTTTGTGATATTTTATTTATAACTAATATTAGTAAGATTGAGAAAACCTCACTTCATCTGACTTTGTGGAAAGAAGCATTTATGAGGTTGTTGAAATAACCTAGACTCACTTCTTTGTGTGCCACAGTTCTGGGATTTGGAATTAGGGTAATTTGGATTTGAGTCAGAGTTAACTATTAATTGTTTAACTTTAGGAAAACTACTCAAAACTTTCTAAGCCAAAGTTTCTTCATCCAGTACTAAGGCAAAAATCTAGACTAATGTATTTGAAATTTTGTAAAATAATAAATGTAAATGTCTCAACATGGTACAAAGATTATATAAGAAAACTTTTTGTAGTTTGTAACTGTGCTTTGTATGTTTCTCACAAAACTGACACAGGCAGTTCTCAAATAGTAACATTGAATATAGAGGTGGACAGTTTGGTTCCAACTTTCTTTCATGCCATCTACTAGCATTTTTAGAGAAAAATATTAAAAATTAAAACCATTTATGTTCCTCTGGGTGTAGTCTCAGGAGAGAGATCGCTGGATCATGGAAAGCCAATATATAGTTCTTTTAGGTATCACCACACTGCATTCCACAGATATTGAACTAGATTATACACCCACCAAAAAGGCAAATCATTCCCTTTTCTTCACATCTGTCCTAGCAGTGGTTGTTTTTTGATTTAATGATGACCATCCTTACTGGAGTCAAGTAGTATCTCATTATAGTTTTGATTTGCATTTCTCTGATGATTATTGAGGCTGAGCATTTTTCCATGTATTGGTTGGCTGCTTGTATATCTTCCTTGAAAAGTGTCTATTCATGTCCTTTGTCCACTTTTTTCCTTTCAGCTCCTTGGGTTTCTTCATAGATCCTGGCTGTTAAACTGTCATCAGCATAATTAACAAGTAGTTTTTTCCTATTCTGTGGGTTGTATTTTCACTCTCTTGGTGTTTCTTTTGCTGTGCAAAAGCTTTTCAATTTGATGAGGTCTTACTTGTCTGTCTTAGCTTTTATGGCATTTGCTTTTGGGGATTTGATTAAAAATTGGTTGCCTATTGCAATATGCATAAGAGTGTTTTCTATGTTTTCTTTTAGGATTCTCATGCATATTTATAGCTGCACTATTCCAATAGTAAAAACATGGAACCAAGATTACTACCTATCAAAAGTGGACAGGATTTTTAAAAATGTGAGAGGAGTGGGAAGATGGCTGCTAAGTCAGGCAGACTATGTGAGTCCCAGTGGGGTACACACATGTACCCTTTGCATCATTATATAGAGTGGCTGTGGGGAGTGGGTCTCAAGGAACCCAGATCACAATCAGTGAGCATTGAGATTTGCAAGTAGTTTTTTAATCCTAGCTCCCCATCCTCTACCTTATTCAACTCTCAAAACTACAAGATAAAACAAAGCTGCCCACCCACAGTCCTGTTTCAAAAATAGAACAAATCCAGAGTACAGATCAGGAAAGAATAGAGGACTGAGCAAACATCAGAAGTAAAAATATCTCCCACTGCCACTGAATAATGGAACTAAAGAGAAAAGAAAGAGATCTGTCACAAATAAGAAAAAGCCAACAGAAGACCACAGGTAATTTCAAGTGCAACAAAGAGAAAATTCCTGAAAAAATCAGACCTCAGAGCCCAAACAATGAAAGTCACCAACAACTGACCCCTGAATATGACCGGGACTAGGGAACGGATGGAAAGAGCGAATAAGACTCAAGAAAGACAAGATGCAACACTGAAAGAACTTGTAACAGAGATTTTGGCCATACAGAATTTTATCCAGGAAATAAATAACAAGATGACAAGCATGGAAAGCAGAATTAATCAAGCAGAAGAAAGACTCTCAGAACATGAAGACCAGAACATGGAATTAACCCAATCTGTAAAAACTCATAGAAAAAAAAAATGCATAAAGAAAGAACAAAGCCTACAAAAGATGTGCGATTATGTCAAGAGGCTGAACCTACACCTGATTGGTAACCCAAAAAAAGAATGGGAAATGGAGAACACCTTGGAACAAGTATTCTAGGAGATTATCCAGGAAAACTTTCCCCAACTCACCAGAGATGTGACTAGTCAAACACAAGAGATACAGAGAACCCCCATAAGACATCAAATGAGAAGACCAAACCCTAGACACATAATAATTCACCTCCACAAAATAGGCACAAAAGAAAAAATCTAAAGGCAGCAAGAGAAAAAGGACAGACTACCTACCAGGAAAAACCAACCAGAATAGCAGCAGACCTATTAGCAGAAACACTACAAGTAAGAAGTGACTGGATCCCAATATTTAAAGTCCTCAAAGATAAACAATTTCAAAAAAGAAGTTCCTACCCAAATCCTTCCCTAAGACATCCAATTCCTAAGATATTATGCAGCTTCTAGACCAGCTCTACAGAAGATGCTTAAAAAGGTATTATGCACAGAAGAAAGCAAAAACAGGATGATGAAATACTTCCCAAGAGAACAGCAGAGCACAGAATCAATAGAGAATACACTGCAACAGCAAACTTGAAAAAACACACATATATGAACTCAATGCTAAAAAAAAAAAAAAACAAGCAAACAAAGAAAAAGCTTGTTAAGAGCATCATGACAGGGATAAACAATCACATTTCAATAATCAGCCTTAATGTAAATGGACTAAATGTACCACTGAAAAGACACAGAATGGCAAACTGAATAAGAAACCATGACCCAATTATTTGCTGCATCCAGGACACTCATCTCACCACAAGGGATGCACACAGACTCAAAGTTAGAGGATGGAAAATGAGTTTGCAGCAAATGGATCACAAAAGAAGGCAGGAGTCACAATCTTAATATCAGACAAAATAACCTTTAAGCTATCAAAAGTTTTAGAAAGATACAAAGGAACACTACATAATGAAAAAAGGTTTAATCCATCAACAAGAAATACCCATCCTAAACATATATACACCAACACTTGAGCACCAGCATTTATAAAGTAACTACTAAGCAAACTAAAAAAGATATTGAGTCTAACAATATTATAGCTATGGACTTGAATACCCCTCTAACAGCCATATATAGATCATTGAGGCCAAAACTCAACAAGAAGATTCAGAACCTCAACTTGATGCTTGACCAAATGGACTTAATAGATACCTATAGAATATTCCACTCAACAACCACAGAATACACATTCTACTCACCACTACATGGAATTTACTCCAAGATTGATCACATTGTTGGCCATAAATCAAGCATAAACAAATTCCATAAGGTTGAAATATTGCCATGTACCTTCTCAGACCACAGTGGAATAAAAATAAACATCAACATCCAAAAAACTTCTCCAAATACCACAAAGATATGGACACAAAAAAGCATGATGCTGAAAACTACTGGGACAACACTGAAATCAAAACAGAAATTAAAAGATTCCTGGAAACAAATGGAAATGAAGAAACATCTTACCAAAAGCTATGGGATGCCATAAAATAAATTCTAAGAGGGGAATTTATATCTCTATGAACACATATCAAGAAAATGGAAAGATCACAAGTTAACAGCCTAACAAATCACCCAAGGGAGCTGAAAAGACAAGACTGTCAAAACCCTAACTTTAGCAGAAGAATTCAGATCACCAAGGTAAGAGCCCAAATACGGTACAAAAAATGTCATAGGAAGCATCAACAAAACAAAAAACTGGTTCTTTGAAAGAATTAACAAGATTGATGGACTCCTAGCCTGAATGACCAAGAAAAAGAGAGAAAAAGCCCATATAAACACAATCAGAAATAGAAAAGATGAAATCCCATATGACCCCAAAGAAATACAGATAATTATCAGAGATTATTATGAACAACTGTACGGAAACAAACTTGAAAATCTAAATGAAATGAAGGAATTTCTGACATCACACAACCTCAAAAGATTGAAACAAGAAGACATTGAGATACTAAATAGACCAATAACATAACGTAAAAAGTGGAGCGGATACCAATCTTATTGAAAGTATTCCAGGCAATTGATAAAGATGAAATTCTCCCCAAATCATTTTACAATGCTAACATAACACTGATACCCAAACCAGATAAGTATCCAACAAAAAAAGAGAACTACAGGCCAATATCCCTTATGAACATAGATGCAAATATTCTCAACAAGATTCTAGCCAATCAGTCCAACAACACATCTAAAAAATCATCCACCCTGAACAAGTAGGCTTCATGCTTAGGATGCAGGACTGGTTCAACATCTGCAAAATCATAAATGTAATTAAATACATCAACAGATGTAAAAACAAGAACCACATAATTATATAATTAGATTCAGAAAAAAATTTTGATAAAATCCAGCACCCCTTCTTGATAAACACCCTCAAACACCTAGGTATATAAGGAATATACCTGAAAATAGTAATTGCCATCTATGATAAACTCACAGCTAGCATACTGCTAAATGGACAGAAACTGTAAACATTTCCCCTAAAAAACAGAAAAAGACAAGACTATCTGCTCACCTCTCTTGTTCAATATTGTGTTGGAAGTCCTAGCTAGAGTAATTAGTCAAGAGAAAGAAATCAGGTGCATCCAAATAGGAAAAGAGGAAGTTAAGTTATCCCTCTTTGCTGGCAATATGATCCTATACCTCAAAAATCCAAAAGAATCTGTTCAATAAGATGCTTGCACTGATAAAGGACTTTGACAAAGTCTCGGGGTACATAATAAATGTGAAAAAGACAAATGAATTTTTATACACCAACAAAAGGCAGGTGGAGAACCAAATGAAAAGCACAATCCCATTCACAACAGCCACACAAAAAATGAAATACCTTGGCATCTTCCTAACATGAGAAGTGAAAGACCTTTACAATGAGAACTATAAAACACTGCTCAAAGAAATCCAAGAACACAAACAAATGGAGAATTATTACATGTTCATGGATAGGAAGAATCAGCATTGTTAACATGTCCATCCTACCAAAGGCAATCTACAGATTCAATGCAATACCCATGAAATGACCATTATCATTCTTCTCTAAACCCAGAAATGACAATAAAGAAATCCATATGGAAACATAAATGACCATGAATAGTCAAAACAATTCTTAGCAAAAGAATCAAAGCAGGAGGTATCCCACTTCCAGACTTTAAACTTTACTATAAAGCTACAATAATCAACGCAGCCTGGTATTATTACAAGAACAGGCATACAAAACAATTGAACAGGATAGATATTCTGGATCAAAAATCTCAATTTCTCAAACAATTCATTTTTGACAAAGACTTCAACAATAACTACTGGGAAGAGGAGAACCTATTCAGTAAACGGTGCTGGAAAAACTGGTTGATCACATGCAGAAGATTGAAACAGAACCCCTACCTATCACCATGCAGAAAAATTAACTCTAAATGGATCAAAGACCTAAATGTAAAACCTCAAACTATCATAATCTTAGAAAATGCTGGAGACACCCCTATGGAAATTGGAACTGGCAATCAATTCCTGATCAAAACCCCAAGTGCTCATCCATAAGAGATAAGATAGACAAGTGGGATCTTACCAAACTGAAAAGCTTCTACAAAGCAAAAGAAACCATCAAGAGAGCAGGGAAACAGCCCACAGAATGGGAACAAATATTTACCAACTGTATATCTGACAAAGGCCTAACATCTAGGATCTACAAGGAATACAAACGCACTGAAAGGGAAAAAACAAACAGCCCCATTAAAAAGTGGGCAAAAGACACGAATAGACACTTGTCAAAAGAAGACATACAGGCAGTCAACAGACACATGAAATAGTGCTCAGCCTCACCGATCATCAGAGAAATGCAAATCAAAACCACA
Source organism: Tarsius wallacei (assembly GCA_963574415.1). Taxonomy (NCBI): domain Eukaryota; kingdom Metazoa; phylum Chordata; class Mammalia; order Primates; family Tarsiidae; genus Tarsius; species Tarsius wallacei. The sequence goes on along the minus strand of CAUYQG010030883.1, from coordinate 46,911 downwards.
TTGAGGTACTACCTAACCCCAATAAGAAGGTCCATCATTAGCAAAACAAAAAACAACAGATACTGGTGAGGACACAGAGAAAAGGGAACCCTTCTACACTGCTGGTGGGAATGCAAACTAGTGCAACTTCTATGGTGATTTCTAAAAGAACTAGAAACTGACCTTCCGTAGGACCCAGCGATCCCCCTACTAGGAATATACTTGGAGGAACTCAAATTATTCTATGAAAAAGATACCTGCACCCCTGTTTATTGCAGCACTATTCACAATAGAAAAAAAAAGGAACCAAAGGAAAATGGACTGGATAAAAAAAATGTGGTACATGTACACGATGAAATGTGACAGCCATAAAGAAGGACAAACATATGGACTTCACAGAAACTTGGATGGATTTAGAGTATATAATGCTCAGTGATCTATCACGGAAACAAAGAATTGAACATCACATATTCTCATTCATAAGGGGACCCTGAACATTTACCATAATACTATAAGAAAGGGATTGGCAGTAGAGGGACACTGTTGGGGGGGGTGGGGGAGTGGCAAATAACATCATTAAGTGTACCTGATCTCAAACCAGGTAAAGTGGGAACCAAAGGGAACCCCAAACTTTACCCGTACAATGACCACTTGTATACTTAATCCTGAACTGTACCCCATGTCTTTAAAATAAAATAAAATAAAAATAAGATCTCTTAGAAATAATAATTTTTAAAAAGGTATGGGAGAATACCACCATAATAAAGTCTTAATAATATCACAGGGCAAAGTTGGAATATTTATAAAGTTTTGGATTCTGGTCTAAGATAAGCTTTCAGTGGAAAGAGGTCCAATTAGGATTGGATAAGGATCACAATATAGCAGTTTGGCACAATATTGGCAGACAATCAAGTGTTTCAAGCCAGGATTTCAAAGAGTCTTAGAGAAAAGGCAGTCATTGGAGGTTATTTATTGAAAATTTAGAGTCTGATGTTTATATAAATGGTTTTGTTGGGTTGGTTTCGTTTTTGGTGGGAAATGGAGAGAAAATTCCTGAAATGAGCAATAAAATAATCTGCAACTTGTATCTTCCTGGGCAAGAGTTCCCTGGAAGAGTCATGCTACAGTGATGAAGACAGGGGAATAGTAAAGTTAGGTTAGTGAACATGGCCAAATAGTAAAGACAAATTAATGTGAACAATAAGTCATGTGAATATAGATGGATTCCGTTCTGAATGCCATTGCCATGTCCAGCACTGTGCCCCGATTAACTTGAAGTAACCAACATAGTCCATCCTTCAGCCAAACTGATTGGTTCAGCAATGGGCCCAACAATCAAGTTAGACCAACTGGGACCAGTGGAACCTTTATCACTGAGCTATGCAAAGCAGAGTTTCTAATATCTCCTGAGTTTGAACTCCAGAATCTGTAACCCCACTAGTTGCTGGCAGCTACCTTGCAACTATAATTTTTAAAGACTTTCAAGAGAACTAATGCTTAGGAAGAAGGAGAAGAAAGAAGAGAGAGAAGCTAGGTTCACCCTAATCACTTGAGCCATAGAATCAAACTTTGAAGCCAGCCTAACTGGAACTGTATGTAATTACACAAGCAATATATTCCCTTTAGAAACTAAGCCATAGGAAGGTGGGTCTTCTATTGTTCATGATGCAAGGCTTTCTAATAGATCCAGAACACATGCAAGAATTTCTTTGTATGTTTCCTATATGTATGCCTTTAGAAAAGTTATCTCATTTCTACAAACCTTATTCTCTACATGGGTGAATACTAGGATTCATCAATGACTAGGATTGTGAGAACGAAGGTAATATATGCAAAGTGCCCAATGCCTGGCACACAATTGTTACTCAATAAATGGCAACCCTAATCATGGCAACTCTAGCTATGATTCCACAACTAACCAGCCAAGTGACCCAGGAAAGTCACCAATCCTCTCTGGGCTTCTCATCATTCCTCTGTAAAGTTTCAAGACCATTAGTTGGTCTTTGAATCCCCAACCAATTCCCAGATTTCATTATTTTGTGCACTATCTTTCTACAAACTAGAATAAATTAAGTTGGAAATCCCCCTCCATGGCCTGCCACATGATTCAACAAGCCAGTCTCAGAGAGATGATATACTGGTATTTGATACCAGCCTGGGTTCTTGGCTGCAAAAACAAACAGGGCACTGAGATAACTAACACTTGGTTGCCACTGAGCAGATTCCAAGTTGTAGGTCAGATTTGGGAAGCTAGTTGGATAAATATTAACGCTTATCACAGCTCAAACAATCCCAACTGCCAAACCAAAGAGTTCTTGGGAAGGAATTGTGTTCCCTCTTCCGCTTTGGAGAACCAGAATCACAATGTGATTTTGTCACATTGCCCAGCAGATAACTCTTTTCTAGCTAGTAAATAAAGTAGGCCCCACCCTGTGTGCTTAAAGGTTTGTCTGCACTCTCCCTTTTCTTCAGGTAGAAAGGAGCAGGCTTGGATTCCCAAGAGGCATTGCCAAGAAATTGAAGCTTGGTTTTGCCTTTGGTCAGTTGAGAACTCTGGTCATAGGAAGGGTCTGGACGGTCTGAAGAGTTATTTTTTATTTTTTTTATTATAATGATGTGGGGTCCAATTCAGGGTTAGGTATATAAACATTGATCATGCAGGTACCCTTGTTGATGAGGTATGGCCCTCTCTCCCCTAGCAGTTTCCCTCAACTGTCAATCCCACCCCCCCTCCCCTGAGAGTTTCCCACTAATGCCAATCGCATTCTTATAGCATTATAATTGTTCAAGATCCGCTTATGAGTGAGAACATATGGAATTCTATTCTTTGTTTCTGTGATATATCACTGAGTATGATTGACTCCAAATCCACCCAAGTTGCTGCAAAGTCCATATATTTGTCCTTTATGAATGTATAATATTCCTTTGTCTATATGTACCACATTTTTTTAATCCAGTTCAGCTTCAATGGGCAACACAGTTGTATACAGGTATCTTTTTTGTAGAATAATTTGAGTTCCTCCAGGTATATTCCCAATAGAGGAATTGGTGGGTCAAATGGAAGGTCAATTTCTAGTTCTTTCAGAAATCGCCACATTGTCTTCCAAAGAGGTTGTACTAGTTTGCATTCCCACCAGCAGTGTAGAAGCATTCCTTTTTCTCCACATCCTCACCAGCATCTGTTGTTGTTTGTTTTATTAATGATGGCCATTTTTACAGGGATTAAGTGGTATCTCAATGTGGTTTTGATTTGCATTTCTCTGATGATGAGTGAGGCTGCACACTTTTTCATGTGTCTGTTGGCTGCCCATATATCTCCTTTTGAGAAGTGTCTATTCATGTCTTTTATTAAAAGATACTGAAAAAAGTAACATCCAGGACAAAGATATTTCCAAGTTCATGTTTATGGCAGAATTCCTTTCCAAATTCCGAAAGTCAGGTCAACACAAACAATGGGAGTTGGAGAACCAAAGTAATCATCTGTGTGATTCACGTTAAAAAGGCTTTCTCCTAAATTATTTAGTTGAAGTAAGAAGAGTTTCCAATACTAATCATGTAGGTAATCATCCTAACCTTAATTAAGAGCTTAAGTTTGGACAGTGTCTTGCAGTTTTCAAAGCACTTTCATTTAACTTACACTAATCTCATTTGATAGGAGAGTGAGGAACAGAGTGGTGAAGAGACCTGTGCAAAGTCATACAACCCTGACATTGCAGCTGGGACCCAAGTGGTGGAAGATATCGCAGGAACATGAGAGAATTTCAATCTTTTGTAGGAGTCAGAGCCACCTAAGTGTCTGACTCCTTGTCTCTGTGAGGCCATGCTGTATCTCCCTTCTCTCTTCCAGGGATGTTATATCATCAGCTGCATTATGGATATTAAGTCTTATCAGCAGCCAGATGTTGATATCAGGGAGAAGATAATGAAGCAGCTTAGTCATGGAAGGGAACTACTCTTTGAGCACTTTTTATAAACTGGATCTTTTGCTAAGCATTTTAAATATGTTCATTCATTTCATCCTGTCAATAGCTTCATGAGGTGGAAATTATCTTAATATAAGCAATCACAGTCTCTGAAAGGTTTGGTGACTTCTTGTCTCCAGTTCAATCTGGAGGGAGCCATTGTTCCCCAGCCTCCACTCACAGGCCTCACACTTCCTGGAGGGAGTGTTGGGAAGGCCAAAGTTGCTTGCCGGGCCCCCCTCACATGCACCATCTGCTTGGATCTAGCAGCATCCTGTACAGGAATGGTGCTGAGGCCGTTGGCACACCAGCCTTGAGGGAAGGAAAGCCTTTGTTTGCCCACATGTCTAAGTGGTGGGTTCTGTCCTCAGGGGTGGAAGTGGCACCAGTACAGGCTGAATGCTCTGATGTGGTCAAACTTAGGTGGTACATTCCAATGCATGGATATCATCTCCAACTCCACAGGCAAAAGAGATTATGTTTGGCTATTTCTTTAAGTATTTACATGTGTTTTGCAAATTCCCCAAACCTCTTTTGCCACTAAATTCCCTATTATCCATTTTTCCACCCCTGTACCATACTTCTTGCTAATTTCATCTCCATCTTTTATCTCTCACTCACAGCTCAGCCCACACTAATCTCGTTTCAGACCTGCCACTCTACCAACCCAGTGCTCTCCAAGTTCACCAGTAAAATCTCTTGACTAATTCAGTTGGCCCATTCCATTGGTATCTTCTGGCTCTTTCTGCAGCATGGAGACACTGCTGTTCAACCTACTTCAATCCCTTGCTTTCATTACCTTATATTACACTAGCTCTCTCTGGAATCCCATTCTCCTTCCTTTCTCATTTGATTTTTAATAGCTTATTTCTGTGAAGACCACTTAAATGCAAGAAATTCTTAGGTTATGTGCTTTGTCCTGCTTCCCTTGCTTCTCCTTAGTCTCATGAAACTATCATGCCTTCTATAAACTTCACTCACCACTTATCTGCTGAGGACCTATAGATGTTTATCTCCTTCCCAAACCTCTCTCATGAGCTCCAGATATCCCCCCAAGATGCCACTACTTTCATATGATTTATATTAAACTTCTCATAATTGCCCAAGACCTTTTCTTCCTCCTGTGCTCTCACTCTCCGTTAACACAATCCACCCACCCACTTTTCCAAGCCAGACCCCTAGGAGTCATTCTTAGTGCACTTTTCCTCCCTCAATGGCTGTTCTGCTGCCACATCCAATTAATTATCAAGTTCTCATATTTTTTTCTCTTAAGTGTGTCTAGAATCTGTCCCCGCTTCCACATTATATCTGTCCCTACCATCCCTATCTTTTAATAGCGAATCTAGTTTGAGTCCTCCTCATCTTTGTCTAAGTGAACATGACAACCTTCTAAATGGAAGTGGAGACTCTATCCTCTCCACACCTCAACTCCACCTTTTGTACAACATCCAGAGTGATTCAAGCAAATATATATGCTCATACAGAGAGAGAGAGAGAGAGAGAGAGACAGAGACAGAGACAAGAGAGAAAGAGAGAGAGAGAGAGAGAAAGAGAGAATGTTCCAGTTGCCATAGATCTATGCTCTGTAGAACTACCTGGAGTGAAAATGTAATCATGCAATACCTTTCTAACATGTCAGGCAAGGCCTTTCTCGCTTATTTCCCTTCCATATTCTCCATCTTCTCTGTCAACACTACCCACTTGACATTTAAACTCCAGCTCATCTAACTACATGTAGTTTTCTGCACAAATTATGGTATTTTATAACACCATGTCTTCCCTCATACTGTCTAAATATCCTTCCTCACCTAATCATCTCTTCCCAAAGATCCTTTAAGTTTCAATTTAGGTATCATATTCTCTGAAGAGTTGTGGCAATAACAGCACTATGTGATTATCAAACCTACTTTATTTCCCTCTTCCTGGGCACATAAGGAACTACATTTCCCAACATCCCTTGCAATTAAATTGAGCTTATGTGAGTAGCTCTGGCCAATGAGTGGCAAGCAGAGGGTATGCGAGTTTCTTCCTGGTGATATAAAATGAAAGCACTGAATATGGTTTCACAGTGTTCTCTGTGATTTTACTGCCCTGACCTGGAAGCCATATGTTGAAATGACAGCATCACAAGACAAAAACAACCTGGGTCAAAGTCACTGCAAGAAAGAGAGTTAATCGGGAGAGTCCTCTAGACTCACAGCACTCCTCTCTATACCCAAGAAACACACTTTGTTATTTGTTATTTGTAACTGCAGCAGAGTATTGTCTATCCTAATCAATACAGAGACTGTGGTAGGCAAAATAAAGGCCACAGAAAAGTGCCCATTTCCCAATCCCCAGAACCTAGAAATAAGTTATATAATATGGCAAAGAAGAAGTAAGGTTGCAGATGGAATTAAGCTTGCTAATCAGCTAACTTTGAGATGAAGAAATTATTCTGGTTTATTTGTGTAGGCCCTATGTAATCCCAAGGGTTCCTTAAAGTGGAAGAGGGATGGTTGGGTTCAGTGGCTCACACCTGTCATCCCAGCACTTTGGGAGGTCAAGGAAGGAGAATCATTTGAGGCCAGGCATTTGAGACCAGCCTGGGCAACATAGAAAGACCTCGTCTCTATTAAAATACATACATACATACATACATACATACATATATACATACATAAATTTTGCTGGGCATGGTACATGTGCCTGCAATCTCAGCTACTCGGGAGACTGAGGCAGGAGGATAGCTTGAACACAGGAGTTCGAGGCTGCATGGAGCCGTGATCGTGCCACTGTACTCCAGCCTGGGCAATGGAGTGAGACTCTGACTCAACAACAACAATTTTTTTTAAGTGGAAGAGGGAATCAAAAGAGTCAAAGAGATGACAACATGAAAGGAACTTAGCCCAATGTGACTGTCTTTGAAGATAAAAGAAAGAGGCCACTCACCATGGAGTATGGAGTCACCTCTCTAAGCAGGAAACATCAAGGAAATGGTTTTCCCCAGAGCTTTCAGAAAGGAATGTACCCTGCCATCACCTTGATCTTTGCCTAGTGAGGTCTATCTTCAACTCCTGAGCTACAGAACTGTAAGATAATTAAAAGTAAAACAACTGCGCTGTTTTAAGCTACTACGTTTGTTACTTTGTTACAACCCTAATAGGAAACTAATACAAAGACTTTCTAGAGCTCAAGCCTCATTCAAGAATTCCCATGTTTCTCCGTAATGCTCTAAGTATGTTGTATTAACTTACTCCCATATTATATTTTGATTATCTTTTTGTGTCTCAGTTTCTTCTCTAGACTGGAAGTTTTCTTGAGGGTATGAATTAAATCCTCTTCATTTTTATATCCTTAGCCATGAGCTCAGAGACAATCCTGGTACACTCTGTGCTCAGCGAAGGATAGTTTAAGAAACGTATGTGCAATCCAACATGAAAAGTCCTGTGGTTGCAATACAGCAAGGGTATAAAGGAAGGAGTGATATTCTATCTGGTGGGGATTAAAAAGGTTCCTTAGAGGAGGTGACATGGAGCTAGTTGTGAAGCCCACAGAGGACAAAAATCATAAACTGAACAGCCTTCAAGTAAGCTCAGTGGAGACTGAAATGCACTGATTTTTGATTATTGGCAAATAAATATAAGAAACAAAACACTGTAACACACACACACACACACACAACTAGTACGTTTTTGGACAGAATTTAGCCCAATTCCTGATATAGAAGATCTCTAGATGAAAAAAACTGAGAATTGTATTCTTGGGGAAGAAACAGACTATGCAAAATGTCAATGCTGTGAAAGACAAAGGAAAGTTCAGGGAAGAGTTGAGGCATCTCAGCTCTCAGTCTCAGCTGAAATTGGCTGCATGGGGAGAAGCAGAAAGAGCCAAGCCTGGTCAGGCTGGCAGCAGTCCTGAAGGACACACTCCAGATCTTGGATTGTATCATGTGAGCTGTGGGGGTCTGGGTTATGGAAAAGGGTTAAGGGGAGAAACACTGTAAAATTTGTGTTCTGGAATAATCATTCTGGCAGTAGGTGGAGGGTGGAGCAAAGGTAAGGGACTAGATGGAGGAGGGGGCTGAGAGCAGGACTGTCACATGCGTTTGTTATGTGCAGCGTCAAGCAATACTTTCCTATAGGAACAGACCAGAACAATGCTTGTTCAGGGGGCCAGAACGTCCATGATGCTAGTCTTTTCAAGTGAGATCAATTTCAATGCTACGCTGTCTTCATGGACCCTAGCAAGTCTGCAGCCTGACGGGAGAGCATGTGACAAGGTTAGAGGGAGAAAAAGAAAGATAAATTAAGAGAGAGAGAAAGTGTGTATGTGTGTATGTGTGTGTGTGTGTGTGTGTGTATGTATGCATGCACACATGCACGCATGCCCCAAACTTTCTTTGCAGGGCCAGAGTGTCTCATAATCCTTTTGGATGGGAGTCAGTTTTGGACCATAAATCACTAGGATCGTCATTTCTATAGGGAGATGTTTGTAGCAGGTCTTGGGTTGGGTGGAATGTAAATTTTCTGGAAGCCAGAAAAAAAGATGAATAAGCATTTCTTCTCTGGTTATTCTTATAGAGTACATAGCCCCTCTCCTTCCTGAAATAAAACAGGACTGTCAACTTCACATGCTTTGCTCTAAGTTTCTGGAAAGTGTAATATATATATATGCTTTCCCAGGGAGATATGCCCCCAACTGCCTCTCCCTGTAGGATTGGTGGCAAGTCATTCTGGGACAGAGACTGTCAGGCACAGAAGAGCAAATCTGAGCCAAGTAAGTGCCAGGTAGAGCTCAGCATGGGAGGAGAAAGCCATGTTAGCCACAGCCTCTCCAGCCAGGACACCCTGAGGCTAAGTGAATGCAGACAGACTGAGAGGTTTCAGAGAGGCCCATGCCTGTCCTCAAAGCAGATGCTGGCCTAGGGGTTCCAGACACAGCTTTGCTAATGCTAGTTCTGAGCCTCCAGCAAGTTACATCTTCCTGCATTCAGGAGTCTTCATACATATGACAATGAAGTGGACTGGCTCAGCTTGGAGATCCATCCCATTGGGAAATCTCTATAATCAGTCAACCAACCAACCAACCAACCAATCAATCCAATGCACAATCAGTGAATATTACCCAAAAGACAGGTCCTGGGATAGGTGCTAGAATTATGCATGGACATTAAACCTAGTGCCTCCTCTCAAAGAGCTTCCATTCCAGTGCCTGAGACAAACCAAGCAATGACTTAGTTGAAGAAAGTGGCAATAGATACATACAAAGGGAAGAGGTGGAAAGGTGGAAAAAAGGTGTGATTAACGTTTTCTAAAGAGTTGGTAGGGGGAGATCTTGAAAGACTTACTGAAGGAGGAAACATATGAACTGAACTTTGAAAAGTCAAGCAAAGTGACCAGCATGAGCAAAACCTGTGGAAAGGCTGGATGTGTGAAATAAAGAATAATGCCTGGCTGTGGCTGGAGCATATGAAGAGATGCCCCCATCTTAAGGACCGCCCCTCCCCTGTCCCACTTGTATTCAGCATCCACTCAGTTTGGGGAGGACATGGAAGAGAAGCCCATAGGAGCTTCCTGTTCTGAGTTTGAGAAAGGAACATAAGGACAACAAGAAGTGAGTACAGAGAGAAAGAGACTTCTTCTAGTGTCACTGTAGAAAAGGGATGGGGACAGAAGAATTTTTTTTTATGTTCTCTCCTTTTTTGTTATTTTAACGTCACTTCATATATACCCATTATATACATACATTTATTTACTTGACTCCATAGGTGCATTTTTTTTCTTTCTTTCTTTCTTTTTTCTGAGTTGAGATCTCACTCTGTCACACAAGCAGGAGTGCAGTGACACAATCACAGCAGCTTCGACCTCCTGGGCTCAGGCAATCCTTCTGCCTCAGCCTCTTGAATAACTGGGACTACAAGTACATACCACCACACCCAGATAATATGTTGATTTTTTTTGCAGAGACGAGGTCTTGCTATGTTGCCCAGACTGGTCTCGAACTCCTGGGCTCAAGCAATCCTCCCACCTCAGCCTCCCAAAGTTGTGGGATTACAGGTATGAGCCACTACACCGGCCCTCATTTTTTTCTTTTTCTTTTAGCTTGGTTCCTCAATCTCTTTTCTCCCCTCTTTTGCCATCTGTCACCTCCACAGTCCCTCTCCCTAGAGACCCCATGTTAACAATTATAAAGGGCAGGGTCACTGCAGAAAACAAATGACATACTCAGAGTATTCGAGGAGATTTTAATAAAGGGGCAATTTTCAGGTGTGAGCAGGGTTAAGAAAAACTAGCAAAAGATGGTGAAGCAACAAGAGATATTGCACATATGTTAGGATGTTCATGTTTATTAAATGAAAGAATGCATAAACCCAATAAAGGTGCTCCTAACTTTCGGGTTTCCTTCTCTGCCTTCCTAAGATGAGGAAAGCAGCCTGGACTCAGGATAGAAGCTTTGCATTAGTGCAAACAACTTGCTGTTGAGTAGAACACTCTCTGTGCTCTACTTCACAGGTCCTGAGCGTGACAAGGTGCAAATGGTGAGGAGCTGACCTCAAACATGGAAGAGGGACATGAAATGATCACAGAGCATAGATGAGACCACTTATTACCTAATCCTGAATTGTACCCCACATCTTTAAAATTTAAAAAAAAATTTTTTTTAAGAAGGGAAAATAAAAACAAGACACCGGCCCATGAAAAAACGTCTTTGGAAAGATGTCTCAAATCTTTTCAACAAAGTTCCCAGTAATAATAAGAAGAGCCTTCTTTCAGAGTATTCCATTTGAGTTCAGGACTTTCTCCCTCCGGACCACTCCATGTAGAGTGTAGACCATGTTGTCTAAGTCCACCAGCCAGAGTGTGGATGTTGGCAAAAGTTATTCTTCTCAGAGTTGATGATTTTAGAAGAAATAAAAAGAAATGGCAAAGGAATAATGATGTCTCTGCTCATCCAGAAACACAGGGAGAAAAGGTTGTTTTGAGTGGTTTTGTGTTTCTTTCTTTCTTTTTTTTTTTAACAGTTTGATATTTGTCTTGCTAGTGTCTCCAGAAAGCCTGACTACATTGTGTTGGTCCAGAAAACACATTCATCACCTGTGGAGCTAAGGGAAATGTGTCTTCATTAAGGAAATTGACCTCTAATGAACTGATTCGAAGACTGGGTCTTGGGCTCCACCACTTCATGCCACACAGATCCTAGGAGATGCAGAGGAGGAGGAGAGACTGACTGTGCTTCCTCCTGGAACAGGTAATATTAGGGAACACAGGTTGGAGATGATGCTCTCAAGGAGCCAGGTTGTCTAGTGGGGATTGGCTTAGTTCATTTGAGCTTCTATCACAAAATACCATAAACTGAGTGGTTTATAAACAACAGAAGTTTACTTCTCACAGTTCTGGAGGCTGGGAAGTCCAAGATCAAGGCACCAGCAGAGTTGGTGTCTGGTGAGGGGCAACTTCCTGGTTTATAGATAATACCTTCTCACTAGCAGGAGGTGCGAAGTGGAAGAGGTAAAGAGGCAAGAGTGGAAGGGACAAGGCAACTCTCTGGAGCTTCTTATAAAGTACTAATTCCAATCATTAAGCCTCCACCTCCATGACCTAATTATCTCCCCAAAGCCTCACCTCCTAATACCATCACATTGGGGGTTAGGCTTCAACATATGAATTCAAGGAGGAGGAGAATACAAACATTCCATGTATAGCGAGGATGATACATTTGTTTGGGGGTGTGAGGGTAGGATATGCAGGTTGGGATGGATGGTTCACCCAAAGTGACTGGGCCAGAAAAGTCAGAGAGAAAATCTGGAATCCGATCAACCTGAGGAACCAGGGGCATAACCAGGAAAGGAAGACTATGTTTCAAACCAGGGCTTCTCAACTTCAACACATTTAACACTTTGAACTGTAATCTAGTCTCATAATCCCATAACATTTCCCATATTCTATCTGTTGGAAGCAAATCACTACGTCTAATCCACTCTCAAGGAGAGGGGTTTACACAAGGCTCGAAGACCAGGAAGCAAGGATCACTGGGAGTTGTTTCGGAAACTGCCAACCACTAGGAGTTATCAGGACACATTGGTCTTCACAACCATTGCCACAGGGAAAAATTTACTCCTTTGAATGAAGGTATGGACTGTGGACAACTGGAGCAGATTGACTGCACAAAGTGGAGTTATGGGGTCGGTTCCTCTAATGTTATCTGTCCCTATTTTGAGGTTTAGCTGCATGCCTTCACCCTCTTGGCTCACTCCGTTATAGCATTATGTAGCAATCTGTTTACTCATATGTCTCTCCTCTTGGCAATGTCTCGTTCACCTTCGTACACCCAGTGGCCAGCACAGGGCTTAAAACAGAGCTAGTGCTCAGGGTCTGTTGTAAACAAAACTGAATATACATTTGCTGCCTATTGTTCCAGTAAGGAGATGGGACTGCCCCTTTTTTCACTGGACACATCTGTTTTTCATGAGAAAATTTCCTACTAGAAATAGCAGTGCTGGCCAGGCTTGGTGGCTCAGCCTGTAATCCCATGCTTTGGGAGGCCAAGGTAAGTGAATTGCCTGAGCCCATGGGTTCGAGACCCGCCTGGGCAACTTGGCGAGACCTCATCTCTACAATAAATCAAAAATCAGCCGGACGTGGTAGCGCATGCCTGTAATTCCAGCTACTCAGAAGGCTGAGGTGGAAGGATCACCAGAGCCCAGCGGGTTGAGGCTGTGGTGACCGGGAGTGGCCACTGCACTCCAGTCTGGGTGACGGAGTGAGACTCCAACTCAAAAAAAAAAGAAGAAGAAGAAATAGCAGTGTTGGATAGCAACCGGGTGGGGCTGAAGCAAGGGAAATAACGGGGTCCTGCATTGGACTCAGTTGGCTTGGCCCTTTCTGAATGAAACAAAGAACATAAATGCTGAAGAAGAATGCCTTCATTATTGAGATGTCTTCTGCTCTCAAAGGAGTCAAGTTGAGTGTCTAAGTGGCCTTGTTTTGTTTTGCTATTTTGAAGGAAGTTCTTCTACCCTTGGCGTTTTAAGTAGTACTAGAAAATAATCTCTTGGAAGAATGAATATCCCCCATACTTGTACTGACTTTCTTAACCTCCACTTCACCTTTCTTATCTTTGAAGAGGTTGCAGAATCAATTGCATACACACATTCTTTGAAAGAAAGAAATGAGGCAAAGGCCATCTCCTTGACTTCTGGTAGTTACCACTGCATAGGAAAGTTACGTGCTTCTTGCAGCAGGTTGCAGTTTTCATTTTCCAAGGTCCTAAGTATGGACAAACAGTGTTGGTAGTGACTTCCTGATCTCTGGACCGTCGCTTTAGATATCCCTCCTCCAGCTTCAGGCTGGCCAGTGGCTACTGTGGTAGTGGTTCCCACCCAGGATCTGCCTAGTGCTAGTGGTACCCTCGGAAGTAGTATCTCCCTTGGTAGGTCAGTTCTGCATTTCTTAGAAAGCATCCAAGAGGCCTAGCCTAGAACCTTTTCCTTCTGCCTTTACAGCTAATTTGTAAGCATGCTCATATTCATATTAAACTCTATCTTGCTTAATCCCATAACACTATCTTGCTTAAAATTTCTAGAACAATTTTTTTTCCTGCATTTAAACTAAGTGATACATATTTTGTCATCTGAAGTCCAGCATTTTTAAGCCTTCCCTTTGGAACTCAACATCATTAATTTGTCAGTGTCTCCCAGTTACACATAAACTGAAAGAATGCTAAGGCATGCAGGGTTTCTGATGATAGCCCAGACACAGAGCTAACTTACTTCCCTAGGATCTGCCCCTCCTACTTGTAAAATAATTGTTTCTAACATACCTACACCTGGAAGGCAGAGAAGAGATTGTGATGGGCTCCAAGCTTCAGGGGTCATCCCCAACACATGCTTCCCTGGATGTCCAAGCAGCCTAGAGGATCTGAGCCCTTGTCCCAGGGGGTTCACCAGCCACTGCTCTGCCCATGCACAGAACTGTGTGCAGCTCCACTCTCAGATGTGGAAAGGGATCTCTCCTGCTAAATCAATCAGACAGAGCGTTTCAATCTCCATTTTTACCTGAACACAAAGTTGTGTCCCAAGTTTATTGGAAGAATTGAAAATCCTGAGAATGGACATACAAATTTGGTTGTCTTGGGGAGTCAGTGAGGCCTCAAGAAACAATCAGGCAGAACTAAGTTCTAGGCCAAGTTCTACTAACTAGAAGAAACGTAACTTTGTGTATGTCACTCACGTCTATGAGCTAGGCTAGGTTCCTTCTTTATGAAATGAAGTTATCACTCAGCAGAGTCAGTGAAAAATTCAAATAAAATTATCTTTCTGACTTCCAGAATCATATTTCCTTTCTATCCAATCCATCCTATAAGACTGTATCTAATCAAGAGTTTGGATTTTTATAACATGTGAGAGTTGGAAAGGACTCGCATGATGCCTGGAAGAGAGTTGCCAGGCAATAAATATTTATTAAACTAATGAATTAATCATTTAAAAATGTAATTTAATAACTTTACAACTCCCTATGAAACTCAAAATCTTGGGGCAACTTGCCAAAGTCACATAACTACTTGGTGACAGGGCCAGGGATCAACATATAAGCCTCAATTCCCAATCAGTATTCTCCGCTCTGACTCATATTTTATAAAGACGTAACATTTTCCAAAATGATTTGTAGGCAAAATAGCACTGATTTATGAAAAGTAAATCATAAATTATACTAAAATACTAATTTCTCGGCATCTGAGACCCATTTTACATGGAGCAGGAATTCAGATTTCCTATTGAAAATCACTTCAGGGACCAAGGATTACAGAACTTATTTCCCAAAAGCCAATGCTCCCCCAAGTTTAAATAAGATGCTGAGAATGAAGCAAAGAGGAAAACTGGAATATAGAAAGAGGAGCAGAGAGGCCTTTTGTGCTGTGTGCTCTAACTGTTCTTTAGAAACTCACTCCTTTTGGGAAGTGGGAAGAGTGAATCTGAGTTCCAGACAAGGACATCCTTAGCGATACACAAATATTATGAGTCGGCAACCTAAACTGCCATGATTCACGACAGAAAGTCCCATTAGGAGCAGCTCAGCAAACACTCTCAAGGAGGAATCTCCAGATTCAGGGTGGGGGCAGCCCTAGAGAAAACTGCCACTGATTTAAGTAAAAGCAGTCCAGAAGTTTAGGAATAACAGAGTCACTGGACTGGCTTATTTTTCTGGTCTGTGCTTCATACAGCTTTCTTCCCTACACTCCCAAGGCAGATTCTTCCTGTGGATGAATTAAGCTGAGTGAGGAGAACAGGATCCTTGCCCATAATTTTTTTCAGCATATCTAGTTGATTTATCTGTTGATACCACTGTGTTATGGCAGTTAAACACTGCAGCATGAGAACAAGCTGGAACAGACTTCATGCATTCATAAAAGCCATATGAAGACCACATGTAGGAGGCGTGGGAGAACCGGTCCAGATAAGAAAATGGATGCAAACATTTGCAATTCTTTGCTTAAAGCTGAAGAACACTGAGTGCTTGGCTACGGAACTGTAAACACTGCAATGGAATTTGGGAATCCTCACCTTGTACAGTCCTTGAGATCGAGAAGGTTCTGCACGCAGACAGGTGAATGGCCAAAGCACATGGGATAAACTTCATTTCATTCTCCTCCTAGGAGGACCACTATTGACACAGAGATGTGTCACATTCCTCATCTTTGATCCCAACCACTTCCAATCTGTGCCCACGTAGATCTTTTAGGGAGAAATTGAAGCCTGTTAGTCACCCTCTGGTTAAAAAACTAAGTTTTTTTTTTTTTTTAAGAGGCAGCCTGGATGGATTTGGTGTTACAAGACGTGGTTTGATGCCAAGATCAGTGAGCCTAGGCTAGGAGCTTGGGTACAAATCTAAACCTCTCCTCAGATTCCTCATCTGTGAAATGATTATAATAAACACTCACTCACAAACTTCAAGGAGAGATTGCAGAAATATTTCTACAACTCAACAGGGAAGCTGTGAATCACAGCTCAGAGTTCTGAAAATTGTGTAATATATAAATTCTTTCATATGGAAAAAAAATCCTCATAGAGCCCTAGAAAATGACTTCAGACATGAGACACAGTATCCAACCACTTTGAGATTTGCAAACTGAAGCAAGGAATGTCTTATTTTATGCATTAAAAAGTTATCTTTCCATTTCAAATAAGCAGTGAACACTTTTTAAAGTAGTTGTTATTGTATACAGCACAATGAGATTAGAGATTATCACCAAAACAACAATGTAAAATTTTTAAAAACTGTGTAAACTTTGGCTCTCTGAGAATGAACCATGAATCTATCCTTGTTTGAAAAACAAGGATAGATATAGCAAGAACTGAGATGCAGAAATCAGGATTTTAATCCTGGCTTTGCCATTTACTAGCTGTGTGATTTGGGACAGGAAACAAAATCTCTCTAAAGCCTCAATTTCCCATTTTAGATTACCAGGCCCAAAAGCACTGCTTAAAGGTGAGAAAACCTGCTGGAATCACACTCTGTGAACAAAATCATGAGGGAAAGGAATTCTAGTCCAGGGTCTTAAGGCAGAAGGTCAGATCCAGCTGTGGAAGCTTGGGCAAAGCCCTCGCCCTCCCTGAGCCTCAGTTTCCTCTTGCAGAAATCTGGTGATCTCTGACAACCTTGTCTACCTTGCAGAGCTGCCAAGAGGATCAAAGTGTTGCTTTGAAGGAGTCTGCTCTGCAAACAGGGAAGCATCACACAGAACAAAACTTCTTCTGGAAACAGGATGCCTAACACTGCTCAAGGCTTAGAAACCACCATCCCTATCTGGCAAATCGAATCCATCTTGAGGTTAGAGTTCTGGTTTATGATCCTCTGCTCCTCGTGCCAGAAATGAGCTCAGCCGAAAGTGCCATTAACTACCCTTGCTGGGGTGGGTTCGCTGTCAAGATCCTTTTTATCAGTCAGCTGGCTGTGAAAGGCCGGATAAGTACTTAAATACAACCATTACCCAGAGATCCCAGTGGTTGTGCTTCCCAAGGCTCTGGCAAAGCCCTTCCGTCTCTAGACCAGGACAAAATGCTGATAAAGTCATGAAAGAATTCTCTTCCCTTTCCCTGGCTGCCTGCAAACCACTACACATAGAAGAGATCAATGAGAAGTGAGGGAGACCCTAAGGGGTTTACCTGCTCCTCTTTATCTAGCCCTACCACGGTGGTGCATGTGATGAGGAATTAAAGCCCATGGAGCAGAGCCCAAAGAAGTCTCTTTCTGATTTTCTAGAAATGATCGGGTACACATCTGGCAATAGCTAATATTTCAGCCTACGTTAATTGACTTATCTCCTATAGGTCAGGAGTTCGGCCAGGGCTTTCATGCAACTTTATCCCTATTTCATCTACACAATCGTCCTGAAATATTAGAATTCTTATTCCCATTTAACAGCTGGGGATAGAGGAGAAATATACTCTTCTACATAGGCCTTCCCAAGTATCATGCTGTTGGTTCTACATAATCTGTTCCGGCTTTATCATTATGACTATGGCTCTTCACAGAGGGTCCCATAGATAGTAGAAGGATGGTCCTGATCCCAGCACTGCCCCCAAACAACTGTGTGCCCTTGAACTCTTGCCTTAATCTGCTCCAAGCCACAGTTTCCTCCTGTTTAACTTCTGCCTGCCTGTAATGTGGTTACGGGGCTTAACTGAGATAATACATATGTATTTTTTTTCCTTGGTGAGGCACCGAACACCTGGGAAGATTGTTACTAAAGTCATAGAAAATGCAGTAGGTTCTTCACTCGGACTCTAAGTCATCTTCTTAAAGAGGCAGTCACCTCACTGGCGACGGGGTATAACTAATAGGATGCCCAATGTGTGACCAGTTTTCTGGAGTCCAACCTGACCGTATCCACTTGCCTAATACAGAACAACTTTGGGACCAGAATTTTATGATCACACAAACCATGATGTAGATAGAGTTCATGCATCTACTTAGCTGGCGTGACTTCTAGTCTGTGTAATTTGGAGCACTAGCTCTTTGAATCTCAGTCTCTTTTTCTCTAAAATAGAGCTAGTAATCACTACTTCTCAGGGTTGTTGTAAAGATTAAGTAAGATAAAGTATGTGGACACATTGGCACAGTGCCCAGCACATAGGGAGAGTTCCATGGGTGTTTGTTCCTTCATGTGTTAGTCCCAAGAGCTTGGTTAGGTTTGCACACATTCATGCAGCTACTGTTCACAAGGCAGGATTTCACAAGGGCCCAGAAGTAGAAGGGCTTCCCTTCCCACGTGTGGATCTGTGGGAATGCCTGTGTCATTAGATATGCTGCTGAAATGAAGGTCTGTACCCAAGAAAGTTATTCAGAGGACAATCACCAGTAGTATTCATTCAAAGTAAAGACTCCCAAGAACACCACCCACTTTAACAAACTGCTTGGACATCAGGTCTTGTTACGCTCAATAATCAAATTTCAGATGAATAGTATCTTAGTCCATTTGGCTTCCTGTAACAAAATACCTTAGAGGGTGGCTTATAAACAACATAAATTGATTTCCCTTAGTTTTGGAGACTGGAAAGTCCAAGATCAAGGTGTCAGCATGGACAGATTCTGGTTCATAGGTGGCATCTTCTTACTGCATCCTTACATGATGGAGGATCCAAAAGAGCTCTTGAAGGATTCTTTCATAAAAGCATTAATCCCACTTATCCTCATAATCTGATCCCCTCCCAACTGACCCTACTCCCTATTAACATCACCTTGAGCAGGAGGGTTAGGATTGCAACACATAAATTTGAAGGAAACACAAACATTCAGACCATAACAGATGGTTAAGTAATGGCACTTTCGAAAGGAAATTTCACCATTGCCAGAAGCTGCTAACGATATAGAACTGTATGTCACTCTTTGGTCCATATTGCCAGTAGCAGCTGCGTGCCAACTAACCTCTGTCCCAAGGATGGAGCAGATACACAGCCAGACAAATTGACCCAGTAAGTCCAGGGAAAAGTTTCTCCTGGGGAGGTTTGGGGATGCTATACTTGCATCTCTGCTCACACTCTTCTCAATTTCCAACCAAATTACATCTTCAAAAGGGAGGCCAAGGCCAGGCACGTGGTCCGAGCTATAATCCCAGACACTTTGAGAGGTAGAGGCAGAGGACTACTTAGGCAATTGAGGTGGAAGAATTACCTGAGCCCAGGAGGTGGAGCCTGTGGTGAACTGTGACTATGCCAATGCACTCCAGACTGGGAGACAGAGTGAGATTTCAACTCAAAAAAATAAAAATATAAATAAATAAATACATACATACATACATACATAAAAATCATGTCTAATTTTACCCATGTAAAGAACAAAATGGTACCTCCTTATCATCAGACTGAAAATTGTGAGTGTGATTCCAAGTTCCATAAGTTCCTCCTTTAATTCTACATTTGGCTCGCTCAAATGTCTGGGAAAAAAAGTTTCAGAGATGTTATTTTTCAAAGGGAAAAATAACACACTATCGGAGAATAGATTTTTAAAAAAACAGGGGAAGCTGAGGAAAGAGGAGGTGGTGTTTAAGGTGAAATCATGAAAAATGGGTAAAATTTGGAAGGGTGGCACTGGAAGAGAAGTATATTCTAAGCCAATGAAACAACATAAACACATGGAGACAAAACATTCAAAGGATTTTAAGGAGTTTATGTATATGGACTGTGGAGCACACCCCATATACACACAACCTTCTTGCTGTCTGTCCCCTTGTCCATTTATGGGGGAAATTTGGTGAAGAAGAAAATACAGCAGAGACTTTTGGTGTTGGTGCGCATTTAGCTCGGTTTTTCTTCTGGGAACAAAGAAGAATTCTGTTTCCCTACCACCCCTGTAACTAGGTGGGGTCATCTGACTAATTCTAGCCAATGCATTGTGTGCAGAAGCAGCAAGTGTCACTTCCTGGCCAAAGCAATTGCCAGTTCATAATCCCTGGGACCCCTTGTCTTCCATGTCAACTGAAGAGGTCATATTTAGCTACAGGACAGTTTCTCATACGTGAGTTTGTGAAGGGCTAGAAAGTCTTCTACATCTTTAGTGAAGTTGTCATAAGCAGGGCATAAACCTCTGATGTTACACCAGTTTAGGAATGTTTATTATGGCAGCATAACCTGGTTTATTCTGACTAATGCAAGGAGTCTCTAAAAAGTGATCATGAGTCTATGAAGATAACCCTGGACTGCCTCTGAGGATACCAATCCTAGTCATTCTTAAAGACAAATAAAGAGTTATTCCATCAGTACCAGGCCTCTGGCCTAGTTCTAGTCAGGATCTGTTCAAGACAGCAACACTATCAAGGGCTTTATTTTAGAGCAATGATAATGTTGTTGACAACTTCTAAAGCTGCACTGAAATTTGGATAACTTGAACAATGACTTCATAGCAACTTTGCATAGTAATAATTACTACCATTTAGTAAATTACTGAGATTCCAACATGTTAGTGGACACCTTACAACCTTGGCCTTACACTAATTCTGCAATATTTAGATTATTATCTCCATTTGCAGAGAAGAAAACAGGCCCAGAGAGGAGATGTGGCTTGCTTAAGATCACCTAAGTCAGTCAAAGGAGAGTTAAGATTCAAATCCAGATATGTCTGACTCCAAACCCAAGTTCTTTTCATGAAGCTATCCTGTTTCTTAAAGCTCACAGGAGGGATAGGTACAAACAGAATCTTACCTAGAATGGTTCATCTTTAACAAGGAAAAATGAAAGAAGTATGACAGAGACAGGTAGAGCTCACTAAATATTCATTTCCTCCTTTGCATTTTTCAGTCTCCCCAGCAACTTGTCTGGGGCCATGAGACTCGTTTCGGCCAATGAGCTATGAGCAGGAGTGGTATGTGTTATTGTCAGGTTGAGGTAGTCAAAACTCAGTGTTTCTTCTATCCTCTCTGCCCCCACTTACCTAGGAGAACATATAATTCAGTTGGTGTGGCTACAACATGGACGAGGACCTCTAACCCTTCATGATATTTTATGTGAGAAAAAAGACCCATTATACTAAGCCATACACAACTGCCTTTTAGAGACTCATGTCTGGGGTATTTTTGTTTCTGGATTATGGGTTAACAGAACTAAATTGGCCGGGCTCGGTGGCTCAACCTGTAATCCCAGCACTTTGGGAGGCCAGGCGAGTGGAGTGCCTGAGCCCACGGGTCGAGACCAACCCAGGCAACTTGGTGAGACCTCGTCACTACAATAAATAAAATAAAATTAGCCAGGCGTGGTAGCGTGTGCCGGTAATTCTGGCTACTTGGAAAGCTGAGGTGGGAGAATCGACTGAGTCCAGCAGGTCGAGGCTGTGGTGGCCGAGAGCATGCCACTGCACTCCAGTCTGGGCGACAGAGTGAGACTCCAACTCAAAAAACAAACAAACAAAAAAACCAGAAGTAAATTAATCTTAATGGTTCATAATACATTTTGATCACTGGTCTTTGCATGACTCGCTTTTATTTATTTCAATAGCCATTTAGTTATTTTTTTAAATGTATGTATTCATCAAAGTACTTCTAACATCTACAATTAGAACCCTGACAATAACCTTCATCTAACCACACAATTCTTCCTTGTCCTTCCTCCCACATAGAAACCACCACCTGAAATCCTATATTCTTCGTCCCCTTGCTTTCCTTAATATATGGTTTTATTTTAACTATATGCATTCCTAAAAAAGAATGTGTATTTATTAGTTTGTTTTTAAATTTACAAAAACAGTGTCATGTCATAAGCAATTGAGACCTAGTAATTTTTAGTTAATATTACACTACTAAACTTTATTCATATTGTTGAATGCTTCCTCACTTCATTTATTTTGACTACTATATATTGGACTTTGTTACTTTTATTTTCTTGACATGTCCTGCTTATTATCCTCTCCAAGTCTTGGGGGAACTTATTGGGTTGCCATATACACTAGCATAAGAGGAAAAAAAAATTAGAAATGTTTCAGGCAAATTTGAAGCGGTCCAGGACTGGGATTCAGGCTGGCCTGTGAACTCACACCTCGTCCTTTCCAAATCTGGATTTGGGGCACAGTTTCCTTTGCTATAAAACTCCCATTCATGCTTTCCTCCCATACAATGGCAAGGATTCAACAAGATAAAAATTCTAATATGTCACATAAATATTATTATGAGTAACAGAAAAGTCTTTCAAGCTGCTCACACACACGGTTTCTTATTTCAACTAAAATCAACATATGCATGCTTGTAGCCATATTTCTATTCTGGCTGCCCTATGAGCAATCATGGATAGAATGACAAGCAAATTGGAATTGCCCCTTTCTTCTGCCAAATGTCTCTACCTTTTTTGTTCTTTGACCATTAAGATGATACTCATTATCTGTCTTCCAACAAACTGTAGGTAAAGTAGATTTGGAGCTGGGTGTCTTTCACTCAGCACATGCTTCTTTTCTCAATGTTTTGTGTGTGAATGGGACATTGTTTAAGGTAGCCATGATTCGTATCCTACGGAGTGGCTTGCTACCATAAGTTCTACTTACAACAGTTGAAAGAGAGCGAAATTTTGGAGGCACTCAACCCAGGTTTTTAATCAAACAAAGGCATTTACAGTCTTATTTCGGGAGTTCTCTGAGTATCTGTTTTTTCATCAGTAAAACATAGTTATTATGAAAAGTAAATCAGATAACATAAGCTGAGTGCTAAGAACAGATCATGAAGTAAAGTAGGTGCTCATTTAAATGCTTTCTTTTTATTTTCCCTTCCTTGGTAGTCCATTTTCTCAGAGATATTTTGGTAAAGAGGCTATGTCACAGTATGATTTGAAATACCCAAGGAACATTGCGTGACTTATCAAAACAATACAATAAAATGGCAGAATCCATATTAGAAGAAAATGAAGCTTCAGGTCTGAGAAAGGTTTTGGCTTTCTAGATGTTTGTATTGGCAGAAGCAGAAACTGACAACTTGTTGCCTGGTGAGCAGAAGCCCACAGGGGACTGACACCGCATTTCCTGGTGAGTGAAGTCAAGGAAACAAAACCTAGAGGGAGAGTAGACCTAGCCAGTTAATTCCCATGACACTCCAGGAAGAGAAGTATCAGCTTCAGATTGAAAGGAGACACTTTTAAAAAATCCTTTTTTTAAATTTCAATAACTTTAGGGGGAACAAATAGTTTTTGATCTAGGCTTTGGGCATACCCTCCACCTACCTCCACCTGTGTACATTGTACCTGATAGGTGACTTTTCGTCCCTCCACCCCTTTCCCTTCTTAAAAGGAGACATTTTTCAATTCAGGAGACGAGATGGTGCAAAAGAAGTTTGCTTAGATGGGCAGGAGCATTCCCTGATACTTCACCCGGATAATAATAAACAGTAAATTATTCTAAGGAGGAACATAAGGATCAGGAGCAGCTAAGAATCCCAAACTCTCTGTCCAGTGTGATGTCTACTGATCTTGCTCTTTAAAAAGCAAAGCAGAAGAGAACTGACAAAGAAAATGGATTCTATTTGGAGGACCCATGCAAAGATGGCTTGAGCTCAGGCCAACCTCCTTGCCTCAAGTCTGTGGGGTGGCCCAGATGAGTTCCAAACAGTGGCTTAGAGAGAAAAGAGAAAAGTAGGTCAGTAGGTGGAGTGCTTTCAGCCATGGGGAAGATTAGGCTACAGCTAGACAACGTCTAATATGTTAATTAACCACCTGTGGTTATTTTCATTAAACATAACTAAAATTCTAAAATTAAGACTTCAATTCCTCAGTCACATGAGCCACATCTCAAGTGCTCAGTAAACACAGGTGTTGGTGGCTACCGTATTGGACAGAATAGATATTGAATATTTCCATCCTCCCAGAAAGTTCTACTGAATAACATAGAGCACCAAAAAGCCCAGAGCACAAGTTTGAAGCAGGAGCTAGATGCAAGTAGGGTCAGCAGAGAAAAGGAGCACACCTGGGGCAATGTGGTGATCATTACCTGAACCTACCTTCAGCCAGCCACAATGGATCACGTGTATACCAGAGAAGGAGTCTGTGTGTGAAACAGAAAAACATA
Source organism: Tarsius wallacei (assembly GCA_963574415.1). Taxonomy (NCBI): domain Eukaryota; kingdom Metazoa; phylum Chordata; class Mammalia; order Primates; family Tarsiidae; genus Tarsius; species Tarsius wallacei. Next base: position 22,958 of record CAUYQG010030883.1, on the reverse strand, counting down.
GGATATGAAGACATTCAACTTTCACCTCTGCAACAAACCACCTGGAGCATCTATGGCCCAAAGTAGACACTTGATTTAAATTCTTCATCCATAACCTTCAGAAGACCACTGCGACTGCCCCTCCCCGCCGCCACCCAGCCCGGTGGATCAATGTTGGAAGCTACAGAAGGGTGGATCTTATAACTTTGAGTGGTTTAAATCTCCATTATATCTCTACATTCACTTTAGCATTTTCTTAGTCATTGCTTGTAGTGAAACAAGTAATTTTAATATCTTATTATTACTGATGAGATCAACATGATAGGGGGCCTATGTATGGGAATTACTTCCAACTTGTCTCATTTCTTCTCTGGAATGAAGAAAAATGACAACTCAGCCTTGCAAATAGGTTTCCACAGCAATTTCCACACAGCTGTCATTGCTACTAAATGCCTTCTTCCTTTCTGAGCTATCTGCCATCATGAAGCTGTAGGATGACAGACCTCCAAAGGGTTTTAAGGCTAATCTGGTCAGAACATTCATCTTCCAAGGGATAAATCTGGGGACTGGATTTACCAGCCAACGAGGCAAGAGTTAGATGCCAGGTCTAAACCTTTTATCAACCTCTCATATTACAGTCCTCTGTTAGAAGAATACAAGTGTCTGTATGGAGATTTCTCCTTCTTTGCAAAACTGGATAAGAATGAAAGCCAAAGGTAGGTAGAAGAGGTGAGAAGGATGAGACCTCACAGGCCACACAAAGTCAACATCATAAGTCAACACCCTCGGTGAGATGGTCCAAAGACTGAAAGAGCTTCTGAGGGGTGCCTCCTGCGTGCAAGCCATGGCACTGGATGCAGTCACTGCCTATGAGAATCTTACAATCTGGTAAAATAGAAATATACAAGTGCTTGAGGAAAAGCTTCTCTCATCCACTCTCCTGGCACTCATACTAGCCTCTATTTCGATTCTGGACTTTTATGGACCAACGAGAATCAGAGATAGTATTCTTCCATGTTGCATTAGTGTTTGACATCAGACTACGAGAACAGGATGGAAAGACTCCAGACAGGGAAAAGGACATTTCGGTTCTTGGCAGTTATTAACAGTGTAGCCTTAAGTCAGTTCCTTTACTTCTAAGGTTGTCGGATTTAGCAAATAAAAATATGGGGCACAGTTAAATTTGAATTTCAGATAAACAATGTGTAATTTTTTTTAGTATAATTATGTCCCAAATATTTCATGGCACATACTTATGCTAAAAACAATTCTTTGTTTATCTGAAATTCAAATTTAACTGCATTTCATGTATTTTATGTGGAAACACTATTTATTTCTCTAAGCCTGCTTCTTCACTTGTAAAATTGGGATAAGAAAACCCACTTTGACTGTATGATAAGGATTAAATTCGATAGGGTGTGAAAAGCCTTGGCATATAGTACATATACAATAAATCAATGATGGCCTTCCCCACTTTCCTGTCTCCTCACAACAGACACCAAATAGCAAACTGGACCTGGACAAATGTATCCTGCCTAGTAGATGCCTTTATGAAAGCTAAATTAGTCAGGCTTGGAAGAAAAAATTAAGAACCTTTGATTCCCCAGTAAAATCTAGGGTGTGTGTTTAGAAATGAATGCCAAGGCTTATACTAACTGCTGAGAGAGAGAGAGAGAGAGAGAGAGAGAGAGAGAGAGAGAGAGTGTGTGTGTGTGTGTGTGAGTATGTGTGTGTGTGTGTGTGTGTGTGTTTGTGTGTGTGTGTGTATGTATATGTGTAGAGACAGGGTCTTACTATGTTGCCCATGCTGGTCTCAACCTCCTGCGCTCAAGTGATCTTCCCACCTCAACTTTCGCAGTATCTGGGACTACAGTTGTGTGCCACCACACCCTACTAAGTTTTCTTTATTTTTCTGTAGAGACAGGGTCCCAATATTTGCACATGTTGGCCTTGAACTCCTAGGCTCAAGTGATCCTCCTGCCTCAACCTCCCAAAGTGCCAGAATTACAGACATGAACCACTGCACCTAGTCCCAACTGCCTGGATTTTTTGACATGTAGGATGCCTGAGTCTAAATGTGAACATGGAGGTGGGACTTCCGTACCAAAAGAAAGAGCACTTAAACTATAGGTGACTCATAACATTGTTGTCTCTGAAATCTCTGCTGTGAAAAATCAATCCCTGGCAACTCAATGACACAAAAAAGATCAGAAACCCAGGAGGACGTGATAAGATGAAGATGAGAAATAAAAAGTGGTAGCTCCTGGAGACCTCTATTCCTGTAGAGATAAGCGATGAATGTAGGCATGGAGAACTGGTCCCAAGGGAGCACATCTGGGTTGTGTCCTATTCAGACCATGCCAGGAGCACTCTGCTCTGCAAAGCCCACAAGACCGTTTGGGTACAGGCCCACTTTCGGAGGTAGAGAGGATATCATAGAGAGAGCTAGAGCTCCAGAGGAAAGGAGGGGTTCTGCCCGACCTGCCCCTGAAGTCTGATTCTGTGAGCACATTCCATGATGGCAGAATGAGCATGAGTTAGTTTCAGAGTTTATTCTAAATCCTCAGGTAAAAGAAGGCCATCCTCCTCTGTTTCAGATGCACCCCACCATTTAACATTGCAGGAAGGGGGAGTTGTATCTGTCAGGTCTGTGTTGTCTTCTTAGGGGATCAAGTTGTTTTTTCAAATAGGCACTGACTTGTTCTTCCTGGGTATCCGTGATTTTATGCCTCTGGAGGGTAGATGGCAAGCTGGGAAAAAATTCTAAGTTATGATCAATTCAATCTCTCCCTAAAAGGCACCAGACTGAAAATCTTTGTATTGAAATCCATTCTGGAACAGTAAGCAGAGTTAAAGAAAAGAAGTGTGTAGGGAGTTAAAGGAAGAACTCTTGCACCCACTCCTGAAAAGTTATTACTAGAACAAGTCTAAAGTTGTAAATGTCACAGTTTAAGGCGGCAGTTCTCAAAATGTGATCTGAAGACCCCTAAGGTTCCCAAGACCCTTTCTGGGGTTCTATGAGGTCAAAATGGTTTTCATAATAATATTTAGGTATTATTCACTGTTTTAAATCCTCTCATGGGTATCGGGATTTCTTAAAGCTTCATGACATATTCACCATTATCTTAAAAGGTTATTACAATGCTCCCTCCTTTTCCCACTATATATTACATGAGAACCTCATTGTCTTCTGAGCCAGACATTAAAGAGAGCTGCAAAGAATATAAAACTAAGCCATTATTCCCTCTAAACATTTTTTGGACTCTATTGCTATTTTTATAAAAATATTTTATTATTTATGTCAACATACAATGAGCTGATTATTTTTATTCTTAAATGAATTAGTAATTTTCTAAATGTCCTGGTTTTAATTCTGAATAAAGTAAATATCAGTAGCTACATATCCACATAAGGCAAATATATCTGAGTCTTCAATATTTTTTTAAGAATGTCAAGGACTTCAGAAACTAATAAGTTTGATAATCTCTAATTTAAGGGAAAAAATAAAGGCAAAGAATTATGAATGCACATGCAATTCATTTAAAAATTGGACTGATTCTTACAGAATTGAGGGCTGCACTTGCTGGTGTTGTCCTGGTTGGACACAAGAGGTAAGAATAAGATCTGTAAGTAAAAGACCTACATGTGGATTTCAGCCTAGTAAGAACTTTCCAATGGCCCGAGCTAAGCCAAGACAAAAGGAATGGTTTTTAGCAAGAAATGAGCTCCTCACTCCTGAGGGTATGTAAGCAGCGTCTGGCAAACCATCTGGCAGAGATGTTGCAGAGAGGAGGCCAAGTACCAAGGAAGCTAATGGGGTGGGGGAGGGGTTGGGATGTCTAAAAGGCTGTAATGATCCTTTACAACCTAAACATATAACTTGAAGAAAGACCTGAAATGATTTTTATGAAAGGCAGAACTTTACTGAACCAGTCCTAAACACAGAGTTGCTCCCTCTCTTAGCAATACTGAAAGAAATGATTCTCACGAGTTGCCTTGTAATAACCCTTTTCATCTGCACTGGACTTTGCAGTTGACAACTCCCCGCCTGCTTAATTCAGTGAGATCCTCTCAGCTGCCCCGTGAGCTAGATGCTTCACAGAGGCAGCTCCAAGAGGCAATGTGAAATATCCAAAATGCCCCAGCTGGTAAATGACATATCGTTCTGGCATCAAGCACTGATATTTTTTCAGTGTCTCAGCTACCTCCATACTGCCCCAAGGATTGGACTAGCACCCCAAATGGAAAGCTCAACTCTGACATCTCCTCACTCCTCCTCGTGTGGCCTCGGAGTAAGGAGACTGTTTACCTGGCTTGGCTCCTGCCAAGGTATCCAGCACAATGCTCTTGGTCACATAGAGGAGCCCTGACCCACAGTCCAGCCCCTGACCGAGTAAATTCCTTCCTAGGGAAACACTGGGCTCTTGAGAAGTCTGAACTGCTCAACTCTCCTCAGGCACACTCATGAGTTGTTTTAAGCCATGTGTGAGTTTAATGCTCAGGAAGCCCAGGAGCTGAGCGATCGCAGCCCAGGCGTGCAGGAGCAAGGTGCCACCCATCTTTCTGCAGCCTGCCCTCTGCTCGGATGTTACCACCTCTTCTGAGTGGCACTTCCACTTGCCCGCGGCCAGCCCTCCTTGGGCAGGGATCCAATCAGATTTGACATGCCAGGCAGGGTCAGGCCTGGTGAAAACGTGGATGGGGTGCCCAGAACAACAAAGGCAGCAGGCAGTTTCCCTCAGGAGACAAGGGTGAGCCAAGCCACGTGCCGGCAGCCACGGGGGCCCCCATGGGGAAGCAGCCAGCAGGCCAGTAGTTGACCCCAAGAAGTGGGACTAGACCTATGGGGATTAGCACAGAGATTACAAAGACAATGTCTGAAGAAACACATTAGTTTTGATGACTTTCAAATAGCTCTATACTGGATTATCAGTAACTTATTTCTAGAGTAGGGTGCACAAACGTTTCCTATAAAGGGCTGGATCATTAGTATTTTAGGCTTTGTGGATGCATCATGTTTTGCAGCAACTACTCAATTCTGCCATTGTAATGGGAAACAGTGATTGGCAATATGTAAATAAATGAGCCTGGCTATGTTCCATTAAGATTTTATTAATGGGCACTGAAATATGAATTCATTTCATTTTAACATGTCATGAAACAGTTTTCTTCTTTTGATTTTTAAAAACCTTTTAAACTGTAGGCTGGCTGCAGTGGCTCATGCATGTCATCCCAGCATTTTGAGAGGCTGAGGCAGGAGGATCACTAGAGGCCAGGAGTTTGAGACAAGCCTGGACAACATTGTGAGACTATATAAATAATTAAAATAATAATAATAATGATTATAATAATAAAATTGTAAAACTATTCCTAGCTCATAGGCTGTAGAAAAACAGATGGGCTGGGTTTGGCCTATGGGCTTGTAGTTTCCCAGCCTCTGTTCTGTGGCCATTCTTCTCAAATATATGGTAAATGGGTCATGCTTTAAAAGATTTACAAGTCTTCTCAGTTAGATACTTTTGTAAATTTATATCAAAATTTGCTACCATAAAAAGGGAAAAAATAAAACCAACAGCTACAAAATACAGGTTCACTGATAAAATTGCTAACAACATTTCTAATGCATGCTCTCAACCTATGAACTTACCTCACTAGGGACTGGACCATGGCAGGGCGAAGTCACCCAAAGTCCACACTTTGGGTGACTCTGTAAATCTAAACTGCTTTCTTGATCTAAAAGCAATGAAGGCGTCAATTGTATGAATTACCGTCTCTATCTAGAAGTGTTTAAGGTTTGTGGTTTACATACACGAACAATCCTCCTTTATGTCTTATTTACCTGTTCTTACCAAATCTTCTGTTGCCTTGTCATGGGTTGGCAAAAGCACACTCAGTTAAGAGCTGTAATTCTACGATGGTAACCATTGAGATTCGGTATTTCCCTGGTTCTTCCCCTAGCCTTTCCGTTCCTTTCAGGCTCCCACCCACCTGTCTACGGCGTCCTACCCTAGGGAATGTCTTACAGTGCTCTGTGATCTGCTGTTTGCCTTTCTGCCTGCCCTAGTGACTAGATCCAGACATCTGTCAGAGCTTCTATCATTGCCAGACTTGTGACAGCATGATGGTTGCTCTTCCTTCTTCTCTGGAGATGAACCATTCTGTTCTGCTCTTAAGGCACAATGTCTTTGCTGCTTTGGGCTGTTCTTAACTTGTCCACCAGTCTTCCCAAGCAAAGAAAGTCATACGCACCAATGCTCTATGGCCCATTCACCCTTAGGAACCACAGAAGACCAGTTCTCACATTTTACTCCCTTGTACTTCAGCTCAGTCTTTCTTAGGAGGCAGGCTGCACCAGAGCAGATCTGGGTGGCAGGCCAAGGTGCGATCAAACCTCTCGGACTACACAATATGTACCAAGCTGACTGTATTTAAAAAAAATATGGTATATATACACAATGGAATATTACACAGCAGTAAAGAAGGACAAACATATGGACTTTACAGCAACTTGGATGAATTTAGCATCAATAATACTCACTGATCTATCACAGAAACAAAGAACAGAGTATCACATGCTCTCACTCATAAGTGGACCCTGAACATTTACCATAATACTATAAGAAAGGGATTGGCAGTAGTAGGATACTGCAGGGATGGAGGAGGGAGGGAACACAACATCAATAAGGGTACCTGATCTCAAACCAGGCAAAGTGGGGACCAAAGGGAGGCCCAAACTTTACCTGCACAATGTCCACTTATACAGCTAACCCTGAATTGTACTCTACAACTTTAAAATAAAATATATATTTTTTTAATTAAAAATATATCTATATACCAAGCTCAGGTGACCTACCTTCACCAAGTTCAGGAATTATGACAAATTCTTTCACAGGAGGCCCTGGGGTTTCTTGTGATAAGAGACCTAGTTGGACCCTGAAGGCCAGTCCAGGCATGTCTGAATACCTGAGTAACTATAACTGAGGACAATGCAGAGGTCCACTTGGAATACCAGGTTATCCCAGTGGCTCAGAGATCTCCCCATTTGGTCCCATGGAGCCCCTACTGGTATATGAAGTGTTCTGGAGAGACAGCAAGCTTGATATTTTAAAATCATTTCTTAGGTATAATTTACATCGTTTACATTTTAAGTGTACAATTTGATGATCTTTGACAAAATGCACACATCTATGCACAACCCCAATCAAGATAAAAACAATTTTTCATCAACCCAGAAAGCTTCTTGTTTTTATTTCTTTTAGGTAAATACCTAGTAGTGGAATTACTGAATTGTATGGTAAAATGCATGTTCAACTTTATTTTAAAATTGCCAGTTTACCAATGCTCCTTTACTATTTTACATTTCTACCAGTAATGCATGAGAATTATGATTGCTCCAAAAACCTCACCAATACTTAATATTGTCAGTCCTTTAAATTTTAGCCATAGTAGTGGAAATGTAGTATTATCTCATTGAAGCTTTAATTGACTTTTATCTGGTGATTAATTTTATGTGCTTATTAGTCATTCCTATATCTTCTTTATGAAGTGTCTTTTAAAATATTTTGCACTTTAAAAAAAAATGGGGCTGTTTGTCTTCTTACTATTGAGTGGGGAGATAGATATAGATAAAAAGATAGGCAGGCAGATAGGCAGATCAACACACACACGACACACATCCTGGGTGTGATGGTTAACTTTACATGTCAGCTTGACTCGACTATAATTTGCCCAAATATTTAGCTAATCATTATTTCTGGATTTGTCTGTAAGGGTGTTTCCAGAAAAGACTCGCATTTGAACTGAACTCGCTGGAGCAGATTGCCCTTCCCAGTGTGGGGGAGCGTCCTCGAATTCATTGAGCACCAAATAGAACAAAAAAACAGAGGAACGGAAAACTCACTCCTTCTGCTGGACTGATGGAACTGGGACACTGGTCATCACCTGACCTGGGACTAACACTTACAGCATCTGCTCCTTTGGTTCTCAGGCCTTGAAACACATACTGAAACACACCACCAGTTTTCCTGGGTATCAAACTTACAGATGGAAGACTGTGAGACTACACAGACTTCATACTCACATGAGTCAATTCTTCATAATGAACCTCATAATAACAAATAAATGTAAAGTATATATATGCATAAAATATGTAAATATATCTATGTCTCTATAGCTGTATATCTATATTCCAATGGTTGTTTCTCTAAAGAACTCTGAGTAATACATTAATTATAGGCCTTTTGTCGTATATATGCTGTATATTTTTTTCTAGGCTGTGTCTTGCCTTTTTATTTGTTAAATGGTGTCTTATGAATGACGAAATATTTAGATTTTAATTTTGTTGATGTGAAATTGTCCATTTTTTTTTTATGGTTAATGCTTTTTATGTCTTGTTTAAGAAATTTTTGCCTATACCAAAGTTGAAAAGGTTTCTTTGATGCTTCTCCCTCTCTCTCTCCCTCTCTCTCTCTTTCTTTTGAGCTAGGGTGTTGCACTGTCATGCAAGCTGGAGTTCATTCTTTATCTCTCTCTCTCTCTCTCTCTCTCTCTCTCTCTCTCTCTTTCTTTCGAGCTAGGGTGTTGCACTGTCATGCAAACTGCAGTGCAGTGGTATAATCACAGCTCACTGCAGCCTCAAACTCCTGGGCTCAAGTGATCATCCCACTTCAACCTCCCAAGTAGCTTGGACTATGGGTGTGTGCCACCAAAACTGGCTAATTTTTTTTTAAATTTTTGTAACAATGGAATATATTTGTTACATTCTGCTTGTTGAATAAAATGCTCTCATACTTTGCTAAGAGTCTCGCTATGTTGCCCAGGCTGGTCTCAAACTCCTGGCCTCAAGCAGTCCTCTGCCTCAGCCTTCCAAAGTGTTGGGATTACAGGTAGGACCATTACATCCAACTGTTTTCCTTATATTTTTGTCTGGAAGATTTAAAGTTTAACTTCTTATGTTTAGGTCTGTGATCTATTTTACATTAATTTGTGTTTGTTTTGTGAGGTACGGATCAAGGATTTTCTTTTTCATGTGGCTATCCAATTGTTCTACTGTCCATTATTGAGATTGTCTTCTCCCCACTGAATTGTCTTCATTCCTTTGTCAAAAATTAATCAACCATATATTCTGGCTGCCTAGTCTATTTCATCAATTTTTATGTTTATCCTTATGCCAATACCATATGATCTTGATTATAACTCTATATTAAATCTCGAAATTGGTAGGATATGTTCCTAAACTTTGTTCCTCTTTTTCAAAATAGTTTTGACTAATCTAAGTTATTGCATTTTCAAATAAATCTTAGAGTTTAATAAAAATAAGACCTGATATTTTGATTACAATTACACTGCATTAATAGATAAGTTTTGGAAGAATTAAAATCTTGTACCAATTCTTTTAAACAAAAAATATGGTATATATCTTTTTAAATATCTTCTTTAATTTTTGTCAATAATGCTTGGTAGTGTTCAATATGGAAGTGATGTACATATTTTGTTATATTTATTGTTGTAATAATTCTTACATTTATTTATTATATACTTATAAAAGACTGTCCAGAATTGAACAATAGTGGGGATATCTTTGCCTTATTTCTGATCTTATGGGAAAAAACATCTAATTCTTTACCATTATTGTGTGAGTAGTAGCTATTTATACATAGTTATCATCAGATTAAGAAAGTTACCTTCTATTTCTAGTTTGCCAAGAATTTTTTTAAACATAAGTGAGTATTAAATTTTGTCAAGTATTTTTTCTTCAAATATTGAAAAAATCACATTTTTCTCTTCATTCTGCTAATATGTTAAATTCCATTGTTTAATTTCTGAACATTAATTCAGTCTTATATTCCTGAAATAAGCCAAATGAAATGTATCATACTATATGTATTACATATTGCTTGTTGAATAAAATACTCTAATATTTTGTGAAAAATTTTTGTTTCTAGGTTTATTAGGAGTATTATGTTAGGTGCCTGACACTAAGGGGTCTCTTGAGACATGTAATTTTCAGTGCTAAAAATGGATAGTTCCAGGCAAACCAAGAAGGTAGATTACCCTAGACAATAGTCTCTAAATACTAATTCCTTCTCATAATATTTTTGTCTGGTTTTGGTGTAAAAACAATGCTGGATTCATAAGCCAAAAAGTATTCCTCAACCTCTCTTTTATGTAGCACTTTGTAGAATTGGTATTATTTCTTTTAAAATTGTTTGATGAAATTTACTAGAAAAACAATTTCTGCCCAGACTGTTCTTTATGAACAGATTTTTAGTCACCAACTCAATTTTTTAGTAGATGTAGGGTTATTTATATTTTCTATTTCTTCTTGTTTCATTTTGGGTAACGTGAATGACAGGCAGAAAGATGACATCCCCAAAATGTTAACATCCTAATCCCCAGTTCCTGTGAACATGTTATGTTACATGGCAAAGGGAAATAAAGTTGCAGATGGAACTAAAGTAGCTGATAAACTGACCTTAAGATGGCTAGATGGTCCTGGATTACCTGAGTGGGCCCAATCCAATCACAAAGTTTATTACAAATGAAAGAGGAACGCAAAAGAGAGAGAACAAGAGAGAAAGCGCCATGAAAAGGATTCACCCCAATGTCACTGGTGGAGGAAATGAACCATGAGCCAAGGAACATAGACCTCTAGAAGCTGGAAAAGGCAAGGAAAGAAATGGATTCTCCCCTATAACCTCTAGTAGGAATGCAGTCCTCCTGATACCAGTGAGACACATTTCAGACTTCTGATTTCCAGAACTCTAAGATCTTAAGCCATTACATTGGTGGGAACTCACTACAGCAGCAATAAAAAACTAATACAGTGCAGTATTAAGATAATTTGTACATTCTTTCTAGAGTGTCAGATTTATATCCATAAAATTGATTATTATATAAATTTATTGGTAATAATATTATAGGATCTAACAGACAACCCTTCTTTTATTCCTGATATTGATATTTTCTGTCTTCTTTTTTTTATCTTGATCATTTAAGGCTTTTATTGATTTTATTGCTATTTTCAAGGAATAAACATTTTACTTATTTTTTTATACAGAGTAACATTTATTTTAAAGACTTTTTTATTTTAACATTTTACTTATTTTTAATTTGTTTCTATTTTATTTATTTTTGTTCTTGCCTTTATTATTACTTTGTCCAACTTATTTTGGATTAAATTTATCTATCTTTTTCTAAACTTTCATAAAATAGAAGTTTAGGTCATTGGTTTAGACCCTGTTGAAAACAAATCTCCATGACTGTGCATGTTTTTACAATTCTTGCAAGCAGAAGCTCCAATTGCCTTGGTTCTAAACTGTCTTTTTCAGGATGAATGTAGGGCAAAGAGTCTTGGAAGATAGAGACAAAGACTCCTGCCAGAGCAAAAGGCAGGTATGTTCACTGTTCAATATAATAAATATAATGTCTCCTTCTCGAGCAAAGGTCAAGTAGGCTACCACCCATTATAAGGATCCATTTTTCCTGAACTTGAGATTTTCCTGTGACACAACCTACTGCATGTTCAGGTGGCATCTGGCCCTCTTTTCATCACCATCTGGGAACTGGGATTCAGGGAATCAGCATGAATGCTTATACTCTCGCTCTTGCTGTATGTAATCAATTCCTTTGTCTCTGACCCAGGAGTTCCTGACTTCTGCCAGAATTCATGAAACTGTGGCAGCTAATTTGTTAGCTTGCAAGTAGAGAAAAATCTCAGGACTTTCACAGCACTGAAAGACCTTTCTTCTTCTGTAGGATTCAAATCCTACTCTGTAAGATTGAAATCTCTTTATATTTTTTGAGACTTGTTTTATGGCCCAGAATACAACTGATATTTGAATACATGTAATTAAAGAGAATATGTATTCTTCCAGTGTTGGGTATAATGTCCTGTTGGTATTATGAGTTTTAATTATATAAAGTTCATAGATAGTGTTTTTCAGTATTTTATAATGTAACTTATTTCTTTCCATATATCCAAACAATTACTTAGAAGTGTTCAATACTACAATAACTGTAGGTTTATTTACTTATTTTTAAAATTCTGTAAGTTTTTGCTTTATGATGTCTTATAATTAGGTGTAATACAATTGCAAATGTTAGGTCTTCCTGACAAATTTATCTTTTTATTATTATAAAATCTTCCTTTTACTCTCTAGTAATATTCCTTGTATTAATATAATTAACCTGGCTTCTCACATTTGGAGTTTGCATGATACATTTTTTTTTTCATCATTGCCCTTGGAATAGATTTTTGTCCTTCATTAAAGTCAGGAGAAAGGAAAGAATGAATGAAGTCACAGTAGTTCCACAGACCTTTCTGAGAATTCTCATATGACCAAGCAACCTACTATGTTTTCTTGAGAGGTTGTGGCCAGTTTAGTAAACTGCCATCTTATATTTGTTTTCACTGTCTCATTTCCCTATTTTCTCTCATTTTTGCTTCCCATTGTAATTCCCATTGATACATCATCATGTGAGCTTTGTCTCTAACTCAGTCTTCTAGAAAATTCAAGTTAAGTTGGTAGGACTAAGGCTAGGTACATAGCAGATGCTCTCTGTTGTCCACTTTCTTCTCTCTTGGCCCCATATTAGCTTCCTCTTATACCGCATAGGTTTTTGTGAGACTCAGTGGAAATACCACATGAAGAAGCATTTTTTGAACTCTTTTTGGGAATAGCAACAAGGCTGTATAAAGCATCATTACAAAATAATTGGCCCAACTGAGTTAACCAATGAAGGAGCTTTGCCTTCCCGTGGTGGACAGGCATCTTTGTTCCTTTCACTGTAGGGGAATAATTAATGCCACTTTTTTTGTTGTTGCTTTCTTTTTTCTCTATGTGGGCTACCTTAGGAAAATGGCTTTTCTTCTCTGAATCCAGTTTTCTTATCTCTAAAATGAGGATAACAATACATAACTCATCTCATTGCTATGAGTAAAATCATGAATATAAACTTGTTTTGCAACTTGTTTTGTAAACTTTTAAGAGCTACGGAAATGAGAGGGATTATTGTTACTACTAGAACTAGATAGCAGCTCAATAAATACTTGCTGAATAAATGACTGTTTGTGAAATATAAAGCAGTCATCCAAATAGTGCCCAGGGTCTTTATGTAAATTATACATACTTTCTGATTCTTAATTTACAAATTTCCCTAAGAATTTAGAACAAGAGAAGGAGAATTAGAAGCTGTATTCTTGGTGAATGCACTTACCACTATTTCTCTCAATATTGTAAATACTGCCCAAATATAAAGTAGCAATATCAATGTTTTTGGAGCGGTAAGATATAATAGAGCCATGTATTTCATTGAAAAAGGAGTAAATTGTCAACCACTTCAGGGATTCTTACTTATCATAAATTATATTTGTTGTTTTTATATATATTGCATCATCTATCCAATGTGTTATTTAATTTGCCCAACAATTCTTTGAGGTAGGTAAAGTTTCCTCATTTTCAGTTACAGAAACTGAGATTTAGAGAAGTCTGGTATCTTACCTCAAATGCCAAAGCTAATAATTTTGTGAAACCGTTATTTGAAACAAGATCTGTCTTGTTCTCAAATCTGTACATGTTCTTCTATACCAGCCTGTGTCTGAAAGTATCATCCTCTCTCTTTACAACTTTTCTATTCCTTTCCAAGTTGTGCTTTCCAAAGTCTGATGACACCAAAAATAAATTCCTAGACCCCAACAGCAATTTTAAAACCAAAATCAAACAAACAACAACCAAAAAAAAAAAAAATTGGTTATCTATCAACCACCAGCTCTCAAGAGAAAACAAAACAAAACAAAAATACTATCTTGTAGTATTTGCCCATTTCCATGGTGTAAATATTCCCTGCATGGCTGATTTAAGCTGCCAACTTGCCATCACTGAATACAAAGCTAGGAAGAGATGCAACAACCAACAGTCACAAGCTGGCACATGCTGGCTCTAGCACCCGACTATCATCAGGTAGGATCTAAGCATTCTAGAAAGCACTGTGGGGTAAGCAAAGAATAATGACAGTCCTTGTGTGTTTACTCTTTGATTCTTTTTTACAGCTTGTGCTAATATTCAGCTAGGGAAAAAGTAGAGGTTTACAGATAAAATCTAAAGCCAGTAGTAATATAAACAGGTGTAACCCTTTGGGGAAGCAATAGAGTAATAAATATGAAGTTGTAAAGATGTCTATAATTTTGCCCCAGTAATCCCACCTGCAGGCATTTGCCTAAGCAACTAGGCTTACTGAAGCAAAAATTAAGTGGAACTTGCAAACAAACAATGACATAAAACACCTATAAACTGTCTCAAGATCCAATAGCAGGCAAAGGATAGGAAAAGTATTTGTGGTGAGCAGAATAACAGCCCCCATCCCAATATATCTATGTTCTAATCCCTGAAACCCATGAATATGGTTCATGGCACAACAAGAGGAACTTTGCAGAGATAATTAAGGTTGTAGATAGACCTTAAAATAGGAAGATTTTCCTGGGTTAGCCAGATGGACTCAATCTAATACATGAGCCTTTAAAAGCATAGAACTTTCTCTGGCTGGAACCAGAGGGCTCCAGAGGGCAAGTTTGGAGGAATTCCAAGTATGAGAAGGATTTGATGCACCATTGCTGACTCTGAGATGTAGAGACCTACATGAAAGGACTAGCATGAGGCCTCTAGTTCAAGGCTGGCCCCAGCTGACAACCAGTAAGGATTCAGGGGACCTCAGTACCACAACAGCAAGCAACTGGATTCTGCTAATGATCAGAAGAAACTTGGAAACATTCTCCCCCAGGGCCTTCAGATAAAAACCAAGGCCATTGACACTTGATTTCAGCCTTATGAGGCCTGACTTCTGACCTATATAGAACAGTGAAATAATACATTTAAATTGTTTTAAGCCACTAAATTTATGGCAATTCTTAGAGCAGCAATAGGAACCTAATACAGTCATTGCCTACATACAAACCTTCAAGTTGCAAATTTTCAAAGATGCGAACATGTGTTCACTGTCCAATCACATAAGTTAGTTCACAAGTCTGGTATACATTGTCATGTGTGTGCATCCTCTACAAATGATTGTGCTTGTGTGTACTTTACAGTACAGAACTGTAAAGAGTACGGTAGTACAATATTTTTATTTCAAGGTAAAGATGTCTGGAAACAAACATAAAAGTAGCGGTGGTATAGCTGGCCCTGTATAGCTGATTGTGTTAGTTGGGTGCCTAGGCTAACTTTGTTGGACTTATGAACAAATTGAACTTAACACATTCTCAGAATGGAACTCGTTCGTATGTAGGGGACCTACTGTGCAGTACTATTTATCCATTGTAAAGACTTTGTAGTAACTAACACAGAGAGCTCTTTGTGATATGATGATGATAAGTGAAAAAAACAAAGATGGCTACATGAAATCTTTATGACCTTTCATGTGAAAAATGTATGTAAATGGAGACCAAAACAAAAAGAGAATATACAAAGATGGAAATAATTATGATTTTGATAGGGATACTTCCTTCTTCAAGGGTCTAACCATCCTCGCTTAAAAGAGCTTGTATAGGTTTCCCTGACCAGAGGATTTTCATTTTTTCCAGAGGACTGGTATTCTTCAAAGGGAACAGGGCGTTCAAGAGAAGCAGCTGAATCACTGACATCTTTTCTCCGCCTATAGAAACGATGAAGTCAATGGACAGAGTCACCTTGACTCTACATTTTTCTATGATCTTTTCTTTCTTAAATCTATGATACTGGCTATCACCTGGGAAACACTCACAGGTGCCAAATAAGTCCACATATACCAATAAATATAAAGGGAACCCTTGGATGAGGATGATCATGTTGCCTTTGGCAATCCTTTCTTTGTCCATAGCTGTGATTTGTCCTATTGCCTGCTGATTATGTTACAGGACCCACAGCTTGCCTTGGATGCCTGATTGCCATGCAAACACTGGTGATTTTCCCCCACCCCTCTCCAGCTGCTTCAGGAAGGAATACAGGAATAGTGGGGGTAAATGGTTTTTGGAATATTACAATCCAAAGTGAATAGAATTGAGTCCAACAAAAGAGAAATTTTGATTTACACAAAATGGTTCAAAGACCACACATGCTAGTTAGGGTGGTATGGTGGTATGTGTAAAATGAGTAAGTCAAAAGATGTCTGCTATGAGGGTGCAATGCAGACTTCCTGGAAGTGGACCCTTATACTTCTAAGCCACACTTTGAAGTGATGTGAGTGTCCTTCATGTCCACAATAGCATGATCAGGAAAGCAGCAATTACTAACATGAAGGGCCAAGCACTGTGTGCGGCATTTTGCTTATCTCACTGACATCTCCACTGTACTGATGACAAACAGACACAGGAAAGTGACTTAGTCACAGTCACTCACAGCTTTCCCCTCAGAGTTCTGCCTGTGCCTGATATTTCCATTGCATCACTTACCTTTCAGTTGACAGGAAAGTGAGGGGTCAGGAAATCAAGTCATTTGAGATGTATTCAGCACACTATGGATTCTTAAACTGGAGAAAGAACACCAAAAAGTCACAGAAAGTGGCCTCAAATCTCAGAAGGGCTGCCACAGGAGACACAGGCAGAACTCTCCTAAGTGGCTCTAGAAAATGAATGAGAATTAGTGGTTTGCTCTGGGAGCAGAAGTGATGAGAATGAAAAATACCTTTGGCAGTGACAGCTATTCAAAAATGAAATGGGAGCAAGGGTCTGAGTTCCCAGTTAGTGACCGGATCAAACGGACCCTGCACCTGAAGCTCCATAGGAGATAGATTTCTGCACTAAGTAGGAACCCTTCCCACTTTAGAGATGCCAGGAACTGGTGAGTTGTGATTCCTCAGAACCTCTACAATTTAAGGGAAAGGAAACTAGCATGTCTTTTGTGCCAGGTAACATGCCAGTCTTTCATCATATGTCATCATTTCTAATCCTCACAATACCTGCCTCTCACCTTGCCAGATGGGCAGCATGGAAGACCTCACATATCTCCATAGCGACATGTACAAATTTAAGTGAATTGCAATCAATACTTGCAGTGCTTGTTTCTATGGCAAGTGTCAGACAAAGGTAATTGGGCATTGAAGCAAATGTCCTGATCACCAGCTTTCCTAAATGACCTGTCTCCCGGCTTATGCTTAACGAAGGGCCATTCTCTCTTCCAAGAAAACAATGTCTGAATCCAGAAGGTAGAAAAAGAGAGGGAGGGAAAGAAGCCGAAACATAACGATGTTTCTTTTTCGTTTTTCTTTTTTCCTACCCTGGAAGATGGAGACATTGACGTTTTCTTTCTGTTTCTGTTTTTAGGATTATTTTTGTCTGTGTGTCAATGAACTGATGGAGTGCTCAAGATAGAAGTCATCTTCCCCCCAAAACAGGTCGTGCTGTGGTCAAAAAACAACACAGAGGGATTCAACATCATAGAATTTCCAAGATAATTCTGTTCTCTGTGAAGGTCTGGCAGACCCCCAGCCCAGATCCCCTCCCTGTCTTTATACTTGTCTCTGCTATGAGTAACTGGCCTCATGGCAGCCTGAAGATGCAGCCAGAAGGCCAAAGAGAATGAAGAGAAAGCATCTGTGTAGAAAACATCTTTGTCCAGATGTGCGGAGTCGTGTGGAAGCAGATAATGGGGACAGATAAGGAAGGGAGAGGTAGAAAGAGAGGACAAGAATGAGAAAAAGTGGTGGAAAGACAGAGGGAAAAGAAGGAGATGACAATGGGAAGGGAGAAGAGAACTACAAGAGAAGAAAAGCAAGGAGGTCAACCACAGAGTAGGGTCAGGAGAAGGCATGGAAATCAGGGTAAGGGGATCCCAGATTAACAGAAAGTGGGAAGAGGTGTCTCCTCAAAGGGGCCTGGAAGATAAAAGGAAGCAAAGAAGAAAAAACAAGAAGCAAAGATGAAGAAAGAGAAGAACCATTATCAAGTGCACATCACAAGCACTATCTTATTTCATCCTCAGTCTAACCTCACGTGTCAGAAAGTGAGACACAGGAATGTTAAGTCCTGTGTTCACCATCAGACTACACAGCAGAGACATAAACCAGGGAGTTAGAATTCCAAGCCCAGCCCCTGCCACTCCACTGCCCTCCTACCCAACATTCTGCCAAGGAGTAAAGACAGTGCAAACCTTAGCTCATGGGAGGGACCCGCGTCTCAGCTGTCCTCCCTTCCTGCCCCGGAGAGCCAGCCTTTCTCCCTTGGACCAAGTGGATCTATCACAAAGGCTGATGTAAACAGGTCTTCCTGGGATCTCACTTCTAATCACCCTTTGCCAGAGCTGGTAACTTCTCTGTTTCAACTAGACCCCAAAGAGAAAAGCTTTACAAGTGAGCAGGGGACACAGAATGCCTGCTTTACTTTGTGCTGGAACTCTCTATTGCTGTGAGGTCAGTAACAAGCACTGCTGGCCACTGATTTTTATCCTCAGCTCAGTGAGTCATTTTGTTTAAAGCAGGCAGCGCTTTTGCTTGTGCAAGGAGATGAGATTGCATTGAGCATCTACTAAGTACTTGGCATGGTCTCATTTAAAGCTCAGAAGTTTCTTGTGAGATAGTCACTGTTATTCTCCAGACTTTCAGATGAGCAATTACAGCTTAGAGAGTTCAAGTTCCCTGCCCAGATGTTCCACAGTCATTCAAATGGATGTTCCTTCCTGGTGTCTCCAAGTTGAACAAAGCAGTACAGGGTAACTGTTTCTACTAGATGAGCAGATTCTAAAGGATGCAAGCAGAAACCAATTTCATTCTTTCCTACCACGTTCACTCTCCAGTCACAGGCCTCACTGAGAAGTTCTTTAGCTCTCCCCAGGTAGGAAATTTCAGATTGGTCCAATAAATCTTCCAGGCCTTCCTCCTGACTAATAAATCTTCCAACTACTTCAGTTCACAAAACACTCCCATTTTAACAATTAAGAAGTCTTATTTAGAATTATTATTATTATTTAGAATAATAATCAACTCTATATCCTATTCTAGTATAAAGCCTCTTCCTTCTACCTGCAGGTCACCTGCTTCCTCAGGGGACATCTATAGCAAAAGGGAAATATGGTTGCCTTCTCTTATCATTCTGACACTGGGCAAGGGGGGCTCCAGTGCCACCATTTCTACACTGGTGGAAATCACAAGCCAGCCTCTCATCAAAGAGATACCCACTGAGCTCTCCAAGAGCCATCCTCAAAGATGCTTTCATTGACTGAGATTTCTAAGGCCAAGGGTCTGCATTATGTGCTTCATGGGTGGCACCTGGTTTTAAGATCTGGAGGAACTTGGTGCCTGTTACTTACCAAACACGGAGTCTGGGGAGTTGTACTTCCGCATTGTAGAAGTGCAATGTCATGCAGATATGACATGCATAACTATAACACTGAACTATAACACTGAACCTATAATCCAACAGGCAAGTCTTTGATTAATCTACTTAATTTAAATCAGAACTCATGACCAAATAAAAGCTTACTTATACCTCCTTAGGAGGACACATATATGGATCATTTGATAAAAGCATTGTGTCAAGACCCAGAGGATCAAGCTAGAGTTCTGATTAACTCTCAGGCAATAAGACAGGTATTGGTGGTACTTGTTTCTGCACTTTCCAGGAGAAAGGTCATTCTAGTCAATGGACCTCAAGGGTTATGGTCCCGCTGTTAGGGCTAGCCACAGTCAAGGATGAGGATGGGGAAAAAAATATCTTAAAATTACTCATCCAACCACCCTTGCTCTGATATCATGCTCAACAAGTAGACTTCTGATTATTTACTTATGCATCATTTCATTTCAAAACAGTAGTCACCAACGTGGCTAACAGAAATATCTTAGAGCACAAGAGTGCATTTCATTCTGCTGTGCTAATTTAGGTAAGCTAGAACTAGATTTTCCAAAACTCCCTTCACTGTACCGTGCAGGAGAAATGAGGCTAGAAGAGGAACTCGCATGGTTTGTGAAGGTCAAGGTGAAGCAGCAACTATTACTTTCAGAGGTTAACATGACCAGATGTGATGGCAGACAGGCACACAGGCGCCCCGTGGACCCCCACCAGCTCTCACTCCCCTTGGCTCAGCATTTCTCCTGTGTGCTGTGTCCCCAGGCTCAATACAGATGTCTGGCTGCAGACCCTCAGATCTGGTGGCTGCACAGAGGCTGCAACCACCTCACCAACACCACACCCACAGCATATAGAAAACAGAGGCAGCCAGCCAGAAAACATGGAATGTCGTGACTGGAGAAAAACGTAAGGTTCCAAGGTCATGAAAACACAGAGAGAAAAGCCATTCTTGATTAACATGAGGCATGCAGTAAATATTTTACAGAGTAATTGGAGAAAACAGATTTTAGGAATAGTGCAAAGGACTGAAAGTTAATCCCACCCTCCCAAATTCATATAATGAAATCCTAATCCCTAATGTGATGGCGTTAGGAGATAGGACCTTTAGGAAGTGATTGGGTCATGAGGGTGGAGTTCTCGTGAATGGGAATAGTGCCCTCATCCCAATGAGATCCCCCTCCATTTCCATCACATAAGGACACAGTGGGAAGACCAGGAAATGAATCCTCAACAAACACCAAATCTGCTGGTGTCTTGATATTGGACTTCCTGGCCTCCAGAACTGTGAGAAATAAATTTCTGTTGTTTATAAGCCACACAGTTATGCTTCTGTGTTATATAAGTCTGAACGGACTAAGACAAATACTATTCATAATTGATCTAGTATTTAGAGTGAATCATGAGCAGAAGCATTAACTGGCTTTCAATTTTCAAGTGTTAATGATAAAGACCCTAACAAAGGCAATGTAGACTACAGGTAATAAGAATGATGAGGCCAAAGGCGAGGTGCAGTGGCTTACGTCTATAATCCCAACACTTGGGAAGGCCGAGACAAGAGGATTGCTGGAACCCAGGAGTTTGAGACCAACCTGGGCAACATAGCAAGACCACGTCTCTACAAAAAAATTGAAAATGATCCAGGCATTGTGGTGTGCACTTGTAGTTCCAGTTATTCGGGAGGCTGAGGCAGAAGGATCACTTAAATTCAGGAGGTCGAGGCCGCGGTGAGCCGTGATTATGCCACTGCACTCCAGCCTGGATGTCAGATTGAGACTTCTGGCTCAAAAAAAAAAAAATGATGAGGCACAGAGAAGGGACAATTGACTTTGAACAACAAAGGTGGAAAACTTGCATACAACCTGTATAAATTCCAAACACCCAGGCTTACCTGGCTAAGATTTTTTAACAGTTCGTTTCTGAGGAGGAATTTGGAAAATAGCATTTAAGCTTCATTTTTAAAATTATGTGTGCATGCCTATCATGTAGAGGAAGAATCACGGTGTAGTGACCAACTAGGTGGATTCTGGAGCAGATTTCCTGGGTTCAAATGCTGCCTCTGCTACTTATGAGTTGGATGAGCTCCGATGCCCTATGCCTCAGTTTCCTCAGCTGTCAGATGAGGCTCATAATAGTACATCTCTCATAGAAATGTTTTGAAGATTAGAGGAGCCAATATTTGTAAAGCACTTGGGAGAGATCTTGGCACATAGCAAATGCTGTATGAGTGTTTGTTCTGGGCCAATGGACTTAGTTTTCATTCCACAGTGTGAATTCAACCTTCCTAATGACAGTCTTGCAGATGTCTTCCTGGGTCCAGGTAAAGAATCTTCTTTACTTCCACACCTAAGAATTGTTATAAATAGGTATTGCCCTTCTGGCGATTCTTGCAGAGGCATGGTGCTGAGGGGACGCACCCCAGGAGACCCACGTCCCTACAACATTCTGCTTTGCAAGCACTGATTCCCATTCTTCTTGGTCGGAGTTGAATTCCAAATACTCTTTGGGTGCTCTGTTTTCAAGACCTCTTCCTTCTCCCTGCCCAGTGGGTTCACTCCATGGGTTGCACACAGGTGGCAGACATGACTGGCATGTTACCACCACTTGCTGTCTATTTCCCCACCTGCTTCCCCGGGAATCTCAGTGAATGAATCAATCTTCCCTTTCCTACTGTGAGGCAAGGGCTGATTGTTCCTTGTAGCTTGGAGCTATGTGTTTTTTTTTACTTTGTAATCTCTTCCTTGTTGCTTTAACATCCTTTCTCTGTCCCCATGGCAGAGTCAGGAGATCTCTCATACCACAGTGATGCCCACTGACTGCCATGGGCATCTGATTTGTGTTAGGGCCTGCAGGAAAATTTCAGAGCTGGCTAAGCCACAATGAATGTGGGATCTGAGAGGCCCTGCCTGTCCTGAGCCCACCGCCCCTTGGCAAGTTATCTCAGAAGTGTCTTAGAGCACAAGAGTGCGTTTCATTCTGCCGTGCTAATTTAAATAAGCTAGAACTAGCTTGTCACACTAAGTTGGGTCTGTGTGCCCTCAGTGGCATATGAATGCAGTGGGCAATGCAGGCCACATTTTTAAGAACCTCTTTGTCACGGAAAAGCAGCTGGAGGTTGTTAGGGTTCCTTACATGACAGCTTTAATTTCACAAACATGCTAAGTTCACACACCAACATGTACTCATCTGCAAGTATGAGATGCCCTTTTCCTGGCATTGTTCTTTTCAGAGCCCTAATCAGTGAAGATATTTCCCCCAGAAGAATTCACTGAGCACCTACTCTGCCAAGCCTTGACATGGCACCTGGCTCCATTGGAAAATAGTAAATTCTACACAGGTGATTGTTTTGGTGTTCAAAGTCACGTGAAGATGGCCACAAACAGACCGA
Source organism: Tarsius wallacei (assembly GCA_963574415.1). Taxonomy (NCBI): domain Eukaryota; kingdom Metazoa; phylum Chordata; class Mammalia; order Primates; family Tarsiidae; genus Tarsius; species Tarsius wallacei. Next base: position 282 of record CAUYQG010030883.1, on the reverse strand, counting down.
CATAGGACAGCCTATGAAATGCTATATGAAGAATACCCAATATGATGGGAAGTGGAGGAAGTCACTGTCTGCTGAAGAGTCAGGGAAAGCTTCCCAGCGGAAGCTGCAGATGAAGATGTCCAAGGAACTTCCACGCAGAGATTTCTTTTTTTTTTTTTTTTTAATTGTGATATTGAGGGGTACATTTAAGGGTTAGGTACACAAATATGTCTCATTCAGGCACCCTTGTTTGTAAGAAGTGTCCCCCCATCCCCAGACAGGTATTTACTGCCATTAATTGCT